>JBAGBL010000136.1:45000-66064 GCA_036873955.1 Mergus octosetaceus
CAGAGTGAGAAGCTGAAACATCCTTGGCTTGGTGTAAGCACTGCTCTGCAACAATTAAAACGTCAGCATGTTATCAGCACTCTTCTCATCCTAAGCCAGAACATAGCATTCTACCAGCTACTAGGAAGAAACACCATCATCAATCTCTAAACAGCAATTACTAAGGTTAAATTTTCCACAGACGACTCCTTCTTGTGCTAGTAAATAATCCAAGGCTAAGCAATTTTGATACAAAGCAGTTCTCATCTTGGTATTTTGCTTTGCAATTAATCCAAGTGCATCTCCGGTTTTATTTACAACTACTTCTATTACAGCTTGTAACCTAATTATTCTATTATGTATATATATTGGGGTCCTATAGCCCCAGGATCCGTCTTCTGCCCACGTAGCTGGATCATAATAGGCAAACGCCTATTATGCGGGGTTGGGCCCGCTTTCAGGGTCGATTCAGGCTTGTGTTACCATTCAGCCTGTCAGGGTGATCCAGCTCCTGGAAAACGAATCACAATTTTATATGGGTTTAAAAAAATAGGTTCTTACATTATTTTCTCAGGACAACCTGACCTTAGTGTGGGAGAAGTCCGGTCGAGGCCCTCTCACTCGGCAGTCAATAGCCATAGGGGTTGCCTCCCTCGGTAGACCATACAGACTGCAGTGGAGGGTCCTGCCCCGGTCTTGCCTTCTCCCTTTTTTCCCTTCAGGCTTGTCCCCTTTATTTGGCATCCTTAATTCATGCAGGGCCTCTTTGCCAGAATATTAGTTCTTCCTTAGCTTGAGTTTCAGTTCCCCAGGAGCGGACTCAACCCTACAAGTTTCGGTAGTTACTGGTCCCTTTACTCTGGATGCGTGGGTCCAACCCCTTTCTGCAGTTCTCACAGCTGTTTCAGTAGTCAGTAAAACAAGGTACAGTCCCTCACATCGGGGGTTCAGTGATTCTTCCCTCCAGGTTTATTTATTAAGACCTTGTCTCCTGGTTGTATCTTATGAATAGCAAATCCTAAAGGTGGTGTTTGAGCCATCATTCCAATTTCTCTTAGCTCTTGTAATCTCCTTCCAATAGTAATTATATATTTATGGATGCTACGATCCTCAACTACATTGTTCCCTAGAGGCATCCCTTGAGAAAAAGGCATACCATATAACATTTCATATGGCAATAATCCAGTCTCACTGTATGGTTTAGTTCTTAAGTTTAGAAGTGCCAATGGTAAGCATTTCGTCCAGTACATTTGTGTCGCCATCATTAACTTAGCCAATTGTTTTATCATTTGATTCATTCTTTCTACTTTCCCTGAGCTTTGTGGGTGCCACAGAGTATGGTATTCGCACTGAATACCTACTGATTGACATCATCATTTTATTATTTTAGAAGTAAAGCGCGTGCCCTGATCAGAATCAATGTACTGGACATGCAGCGTACTGGATAGCACACTACGTAGCATATGCCCTATAATTCTGCAAAAATCCTAAGGGACCTGGAAGCACAAAGTAAACACACAAAGTAACATCGTCATCCTAGCCATAAACATGCTATAACAGCTACTCACCTGAAGAAGAGCTGCATTAAATACAGGCACCTACTACTAGACTGCTTTACTGTGACAGATCCTACTAGTTACCACCTCAAAAAGCTGGGCTTCTACTTGGAAACACATCAGTCCATAGACTCTGACCCACCTAAAGAACCTCTTTAGCAACCTGTGCTAAATATCCCTCTATTACATGAATTCCAAGAACTTAAGACACAGGAGCTGGAACGTTCCTGCCCAACAATCAGTCGCGTGGCACAGGAAGGATGCCGCACGCTCCTAGAAACCAACCCTGAGCAGCTCCCCACCTCCTCCTGCCAACCACGCTCAGCACACACACTATTTACCGCCCAGAAAAACAAAAAGTTGGAACGTACACACCCAAAAAAAAAAAAAAAAAATGGAGCTCCATAAATACCAAAATGACACACACACACAGGTGGCCCCCTCGTCTGCCAGCATTGCCTGCAGCTGCAGAGTGGCCCAGAGTGGTGATGCCCCAAAAAAACCTGAGGCAGTGAGGAGACAGCAAAACAAAAGAGGTAGCTCAGGGTTTATTGGGAGACGACAGAGCGAACAAGGGGACACCCGGAGCACCCCAGTTTCCTAGAGCTTGCGGTAAGCACCAACGGTGACGTCAAAGAGACGAGCGTTGTAGAGCTGGCCCCGCTTGTCCAGCAGGAAGAAGAAGGGGCGCCCCTTCACCTTCAGGGGGATCATGGCAGGCACCTCGGAGCGGTGGGCTCGGCACGAGACATGGTGCAGGGGCACGGTGAAGGAGGGCCCGCGGCCCAGCCCCAGGGGCCCGTGGGTGCTGATGGCCACGGCCGCCCCCCCCCGCAGCAGCGTCACCCGCCGCACGGCACGCAGGGGGAAGACGCAGCCCGCCGCCACAATCAGCGAGCCTAGGGGAGGCCAGGGGGGGTGGGGGGGGGTCAGCACAGCCTCTCGAGGGCACCCCCCCAAAAAAAAAAAACTCCCAAGACCCCCCAGCCAACCCCACGCTGCCCTGAGCGGAACCCCTGCACCCGCCTTCCTTCCCCCTCCCCAGTCTGGGCCCACAGCCCCCCAAAAACCTTGCTCTGAGCCCCCCCCAGCCCTGCACCCCATTTCTCCCGACCCCCTACTCCCTCCCCCTCAGCCCCACACCCCCCTCCTCCTTCCCCCAACCTTTTTCTCCCTCCCCCCCCACCCCCTTCTCCCTCCCCAGTCTGGGCCCACAGCCCCCCCCACACCTTGCTCTGAGCCCCCCCAGCCCCACACCCCCCTTCTCCTGACCCCCCGACCCCCTTCTCCCTCACCCCCCCTTCTCCCTTGCCCTCCCTTCTCCCTCCCCCACACCCCCACACCCCCCTTCTCCCCCTGTCCCTTCTCCCTCCCCCCCGCCCCACACCCCCCTTCCTCCCCCCCCCCCCCGGGCCAAGACCCCTCCACTGCCCCCCCCCCCGGGGGTCCAAGGTCCAGCCGGTACCGAGGGTGAGGCAGGAGGCGGTGAAACCCAGGCGCCACTTGTGGTCCCGGGGGCGGAGTGGGTCATCGGCACTGGGAGCAGGACCGGGAGCAGGACTGGGAGCAGGTCGCAGCGCGGTGAAGGCAAAATGGGCCAAACCAGCCCAAAAACAGCCCTGCCCCACGCAGAAAAGCCCCACCAGGCGGAAGAAGGGGCCGCGCTCGTGGCGGAAGAGGATGACGTCCCGGGGCACGGCCACCTCCAGCTCCAGAGCCACCGCCGCTCGTGCCGCCGCCGCCGCCATGCCCCCACCTTCCGGGGCAGCCGCAGCCAAAGTTCCGGCCACCAGGGTTGAAACAGATTTTTCTTTTCACAGAATGACAGAATTTCTAGGTTGGAAGAGACCTCAAGATCATCGAGTCCAACCTCTAACCTAACACTAACAGTCCCCACTAAACCATATCCCTAAGCTCTACATCTAAACGTCTTTTAAAGACCTCCAGGGATGGTGACTCCACCACCTCCCTGGGCAGCCTGTTCCAATGTCTAACAACCCTTTCAGTAAAGAAGTTCTTCCTAACATCCAACCTAAAACTCCCCTGGCACAACTTTAGCCCATTCCCCCACGTGGGAAAACAGGCCAACCCCCACCTCACTACAGCCTCCTTTAAGGTATCTGTAGAGAGCGATAAGGTCGCCCCTGAGCCTCCTCTTCTCCAGGCTGAACAAGCCCAGCTCCCTCAGCCGCTCCTCGTAGGACTTGTTCTCCAGGCCCCTCACCAGCTTCGTCGCCCTTCTCTGGACCCGCTCAAGCACCTCCATGTCCCTCTTATAGCGAGGGGCCCAAAACTGAACACAGTACTCGAGGTGCGGCCTCACCAGAGCCGAGTACAGGGGGACGATCACCTCCCTAGCCCTGCTGGCCACACTGTTTTTGATACAAGCCAGGATGCCATTGGCCTTCTTGGCCACCTGAGCACACTGCTGGCTCATATTCAGCCAACTATCCACCATCACTCCCAGGTCCTTTTCTGCCTGGCAGCTCTCCAACCACTCGTCTCCCAGCCTGTAGCTCTCCTTGGGGTTATTGCGCCCCAGGTGCAGGACCCGGCACTTGGCCTTGTTGAACTTCATGCAGTTGACCTCAGCCCATCGGTGCAGCCTATCCAGATCCTCCTGCAGAGCCTTCCTACCCTCGAGCAGATCGACACATGCACCTAACTTGGTGTCATCTGCGAACTTACTGAGGGTGCACTCAATGCCCTCATCCAGGTCATCGATGAAGATATT
This sequence comes from Mergus octosetaceus, assembly GCA_036873955.1. Taxonomy (NCBI): domain Eukaryota; kingdom Metazoa; phylum Chordata; class Aves; order Anseriformes; family Anatidae; genus Mergus; species Mergus octosetaceus. Next base: position 49,270 of record JBAGBL010000136.1, read on the forward strand.
AAAGAGGACCGGCCCCAGCACCGAGCCTGGGGAACGCCTGGAGAATTTTATTTATTTATTTACAAAAAGGAAGAGAAGGGAAGGGGTAAAACGCCACCGTGACCAAAAACCAGTGGGAGGCGACGAGGGGGGGCGGCGCTCACTTGAGGAACGCCACCTCAGGGATTTTGCCTTCCAGCTGCCAAGAGAAGGAGACGGGGGCTCAGCGGGGATCCACGCACGCCCCCCCTGCGAGGGGGGACCACAGGCACGCTCCCCCCACACACCCTGGGGGGGATCCTAGCTCCCCAAGCCCACCTTCAGCTGCGTGAAGACCTGCCCAGCCCGGCCGTAGTCCCAGTCGTTGTCCTGCAGGCACCTGGGGGTGGAAAATGGGGAGGGGGATTGAGGAAGGGTGAGGGAGGCCGGGCTGCCTGCGAGGGGACACGGGGGGGGACGTGACACTCACTTCTGGGACCACTCAAGGTTCATGCCTGACTGCATGGAAAAGGCTGCCAGCATCTCCTGCTGCTCTGCGGAGAGCGTGGGGACGGGGCTGGAGGAAGGGGTGGGTGCCGGCATGACGAAGGCCTTGCGGATCTCCTCCGTGGTGGCGTTGCGAACAAAGAGCTCGTCGTTGACGATGCAGAGGCTGAGAAGGAGGGAGGGGGGGGAAAATAAGCACGGGAAAGGGGGCCGGGGGTGTAGCAGCAGCCCCTCTTCCCTCCCTCCTTACCCGGTGTTGCCAGCCGGCACAGCGATGAACATGCGGGTGAAGGCACGCACCGAGTCTCGGGATTTGCCGTCCACTGGGGAGAGCAAAGAAGAGGGTGGAGGTGGGCACGGGGGGAAAAAAAAAGCTTTACAGCAAGGAAGGGACGCAGCCCGGCCTCACCTTCCTTGAAGATCCCGTGGACGGCGAAGCACAGCAGCGTGTTCTGCAAGAGAGGGAGAGAGTTAGGCAGAGCCCAGCTCGGGAGGGTGGGGGGGCCGCGGCCTCTCCTCCGCTCACCGTCTGGGCGCAGACGTCCACCACAAAGGAGTTGACGTCGTGCTGGGTCTTGGGGAGCTCGTTGAGGAAGGCCACCACGTTGAGGCGCGTGTGCTTGAGCAGCTTGAAGCGCATGGCTGGGGGGTGAGAAGAAGAGCGCTGAGCCCCCCCCCCTCCACACACACACCCCGCGTGGGCAGGGTGGGGGGCACAGCAAGGGGGGGGGGCTTACTGGGGTCTTTCAGCTTCTTCACGTTCCTGCTGTCCTTGAAGTACTCGTTCAGGCTGTTCCTGCAGGGATGAGCGGCCATGAGGGACAGAATGACAAGGGGGGGGGGTAGCTGCCCTGTCCCGCAATGCGGGGGGGGGCTTGGGGGAGTGGGGTGTACCTGGGGGGGTTTTGGGGCCCGAAGGGGATGCTGAGCGAGCAGCAGGCGCCGTCGTGGTAGGCGTCGAGCAGCCCCTGCCTGTCACTCGAGTCATAGATGGAGTAGTACCTACGGGGGGAGGACAGGGATGGACTGGGGGGGGGCCACAAACACACCACCACCACCCCCTGCCTGCCTCGGGGCCCAGCCCACACTTACTGCTGTAAGAACCTCAGCACCAGCGCCTTCAGGTCATCAGAGCCGAAGTAACTGCCCTGGAAAGAGCCCAGAGCAGCAGTCACCCCCCACGGGATAGTGGGGGTGCCCCGCCCCCCCCAGGCCTAACCGGGGCTGCAGAGCACCCCCCCCCCCCCAGCCCTACCTTGCACGGGGGCAGCGTCGTGGGTGCCTCCACGTCAAAGGCGATGGGCGGAGGAAGCTCGTGGCCGTCCTAGGAGAGAGGCAGAGAAAGGGATGAGGGGGGCTGCTCCCTCCTGCCCGCCCCAGCAGGACTGAGCGTGTTCCCCCCATCAAAGCTCCGGCAGGGGTCACAGCCACCCCCCCCTCCCTCCTTCCCTCCCGCACTCACCAGGCGCAGCAGCTTCGGGAAGCGCTCTCTGACGGAGCTGCCAGGAGGGAGAGCAGTCAGCGTGGTGGCCGGGCTGCCCACTGGGGCCAGGGGCAGCAGGAAAGGCCGCCCACCCTCCCAAAAAAAAAAAAAAAAAAAAAAAAAAAAAAACACACTCCCAACTCCACCTCCCCCTCACCTGCCCTCTCCAGAGCCATGGGGCACGCGCCGGGGCCACCCCACGTGGCTGCCTCCCCTCCTCTCCCCGCTGTCGCTCCCCTCTTTTTGGGGGCGCCATACCAGGGGGCTGCCCCTGTCCCCCAGAGGAGTTTTGGGCTGATGAGGACCCCCCCCCAGGCCCCCCCCCGCCCCAAGCCAGCTCAGGACTTACCTGGCTCGTACTCACCTGAGTGCGGGTGCCCAGAGAGAAGGGGAAAAAGGGAGGGGAGACAAAATCCCACTGGTCGTGGCACGGCCTTGGGCACGAGCCGCCTGTTTACAGCTGGGGGGGGCCCTCAGCGGAGTGACCCCAATTCAGCAGAAGAGGATGAAGCAGGAGGGGGGGACAGACAGAGGAGCAGGCAGCCCTGGGCAGAGCCTCTTCTCCTTCGTGCCGCTCCCTCAGGGACCCACGAGCATGCCAGGCTACGGGCACGGCCGCATCCAGAGCCCAGGACCCCCGCCAGCACCGGGGGCAGCACCAGGGGCTACCTGGGGTGGGGGGTCCGCCCGCAGCGGGCTGGGGGGCCTGCACCAGGCCCGGGACGGCCTCCCCGGCACCGGCCGCAGCAGGGGCGGCAGCATTTGGCCACTGCACGGCTGTGCCTGTCTTAGGTTGTTCCTCCCGTGAGGAATCTTACCCGTCTCTGGCTAGCCAGCCATCATCGAGGGCCAAACGCGGGCGCCGGGGGGCGGCAGCAGCTCCACCGGGGGAGGGGGGGAGGACAGGGGCAGCAAACGCCGTGCCCTGGGCCACATCCCACGGCCCCCCCCCACCCCCGAAAGCGTCCACGGAAAAGTGGAGGAGCATCGAGAGCCCCTGTCTGCACGGCAGAGGGGTGGTGGGAGCGGCGGGCGGGCAGCAGGGGGGCTCCGGAGAAGAGGCTGCATGCCCCGGGGACGGGGAGGGGATAGAGGGAGGAAGAAGAAGGAGGGAGGAAACAAATCTTCGACCAGCTGAAACAACACCTCTGTTTGCTGAAGCCCTTCACGGCCCCGCACCACGACCAGGGGCTGGCGGGAAGCTTTTGGGGAAGGGTCTGGGCACCGGCGAGCACAGGGAAAGGGGGGGGGGGGGGCGGCCTCTCTTCATCCTGCCGTCCTGCCCCCCGCCGAGCAGGGGCGGCCCACGGGCCCCTAGGGCCGCCCCAAGGCTAACACTGACCTGACGTAAGTAGCCTGGTCCCGGAAAACGTCGCACAGGGGATTGCCATCCAGCCAAAGCTCTTCCAGCTTGAGCCCCTTCACTTTGTCCAGCTCCCTTTCTGATTTCAGCTGCAGCGGGACAGGGAGAGGTCAGAGGGGATGAGGGCGCAAAGAGCGAGGCATGCAGAGCGCGAGGGAGGGGCAGCACCCACCTCGTTGCGAGAGAGGTCGAGGATTTTGAGGCCGGCGGCTTTCTGCGCCAGCTCGGCCAGGTCGTCAAGGCGGTAGAGCTTGTTGCTGCTCAGGTTCAGGGACTGCAACTGCAGGGACAGAGCCGAGCGTGAAGAGAAACCCCGCTGACAGCAGAGAACGAGGACAAGCCCCCTCGCCATTCCCCGTCCTCACCTCGGGGATATTTTCCTCGATGATGCGCAGCACAACCAGCATGCAGCTCCGCTGGTTCAACACCACGTCGATGCTCTGTGACACCAAATCTGGAGCAGAGGAAAAAAGGAGACCCAAAGGGCGTAAAGGCGCCGCCTGCCATGGTCCCAAATTGCCCCCCGGGGGGGCGGCAGCGCTCACCTGGATCGACACGGAGGCTCTTGAGGTCCAAAGCCCGCTGCGAGCCGTCGTACCTTTTACTCATACAGAGCTGCGACAGCACGAGGGAAGTGAGGGCAAGCAGGCAGCCCCCACCCCGTGCCCCTGCCCCCAACCCAGCACCCGCTTCGCTCACCTTCAGCTGCTCAATCTCCTCCGGCTTCAGCTCGTTCTGCAGGGACTGAGGCGGAGCCGATGAGTTGATAATGATCACCACCTAATGAAGGCAGAGCGGGCTAAGACACACAGCTGCGTGGAACGCGAGCGGCCGCTCTGCCGAGCTGCTCCTGGCTGGGCTGAGGCACGCACCTTGTAGTTGTCCCTGTCAGTGATCTTGCGAGAGACCTGCTTGAGCGCGCTGGCGGTGGTGGCGTCCTCCACGTAGAACTGGGCTCGATTGTGGTCGTAGTGGAACTGAGGAAGAAGGGTGGCGGGCTCAGGGCGCAGCCAGCCCCGCTTCCACGCCGGGAGCTGCATGAAGCCACCCAGCCTGCCCACGAGGGGAAGTGAAAGCAAAGCTGGACCCCCCCCAGCTGACCTCAACAGGAGTGAAGGGAACGCTGCACAGGTTCTGGATGGAGCTCAGCAGCCATGTCTTGTCGTACTTCTTCCCGTAGGGGATCTAGGAGGAAATTTGGGCAGCATTACTGCGCCTTCAGGGTACGAGCAAGGTGCTTTAGGGGGCACGGGGAGCCACCAACACCCCTGGGACAACACCCAGGACACAGCTGCCTTCTGCACCTGCCCCGGGGGGAAGAAGGCGATAACGGCCAGAGCACAGCGCAGGAAGAGGGGAGCTGCCACCCCCAGCCTCAAAGCGGCTGCAGCCCCCCCAAAAAAGGGTCGCTGATGGCCGTGACCCCCCCCTCCGTTCCCATCCCTCCTGCCCCACTCACAGTGATCTTGAACCAGTTCCTCCGGCCACCGTCCCGGCTCCCCCCGCCGCCGCCACCACCACCGCCGCTCCGCTCCGGGGTGGGGAGGTCGCGCCGCACCGTGATGTGGATGTTGGCCGTGCGGTTGGGCCGGGGCCCGTAGGGCAAGCTGGAAAACGCCAAAGGGAGAGGCCAACGAGGGGGAAGCCGGCCCGGCCGACCCCCAGCGGCCCAAACGGGGCCGCCCCCTCCCCCAATAGCACTCACTATCGGTTCCGAGGCCCGTCGTGGGCCTCGCTCATGGGGACGTCGCCGTCGTCCTCGTCCAACCGGGCCCGCAGCCCAGGGCCGCCCCGGTTGCGGGAGCGGTGGTTCACCTCGCTGTACATCTTCCCCCGGAACGGGCCTCGGCCTTTCTTCCTGCGGCCCGGGAAGCCTCGGCCGCCGACGCGGTCATCATGCTCTGCCCCCCCCCCCCCCCAGAGGTCAGCACCGGGAGGCCCCGCGGGTGCCCCGTTACCGGCGGGGCCTGCAGCCGCCTCCCCCCCCCAGCCAGGCCCGGCGGGGCCTCGAGTCCCGGTTCGCGGCTCCCCCCCGCCCCCGCTCACCGCTGTACCCCCCCTTGGCCTCCTCCGCCATCGCCGCCGCTCCCGGGACCGACCGCGGCCCCGCCGCCGCACGCCGTGATGTCACTTCCGCTTCCGCCTCCCCTCCACTGCACCGCACGCATGCGCGCTCACCCCCCCCGGCACCCTCTAGCGCCCCCCTAGGGCCCCGGAGGACCGCGCGCGGTGGGGTCGTGGGTTCGAATCCCGGCCCGGGAAGAAAAAAAAAGGTGGGGGGGGGGAAAAAAAAAAAAAAAAAAAGGTCCCATCAATTTAATGCGGCCCCCGCTCCTCCCGGGGGGGGGGTCCCTGCGGCCCCGTGCAGACCGGAGGAGGTCACAGCCACCATAACCGGCCTCGGCGTAGGCTGGGGGAGCCGCGGAGAAAGGGGGCGGGGCCAGGGCGCTGCCCCCCGGGGGGCGAGGGGGACTCCGAGGTCCTCCACGGGCACCCTCAGGCCCCAGCGTGTCCCCTAAAACCCGTCCCCCACTGTCCGTGTGAGCCCCGTGGTCACAGTGCGGCCATGTCCGTCTGTCCCGGCCCCCGAGGGACAAGGTTTTGGGGGACTGGGTGGGTGGGTGGGGGGCCGGCCGGGGGCTGCTCAGGCGAGGAAGACGACGAAGACGATGAAGAAGACGATGAGGATGAGGAAGATCTTGACCAGCAGCCAGCGGTTGGAGGTGACTGACTGGAAGTACTTGAGGATCTCCCCGTGGGCTGCCTCCACGTTCAGCTGAGCATCCTCCACGCTGGCATCAATCCTGCAGGGAAGGGGGGGGGACAGACGGTCAAACGGGGGGGACGGACACACGGACATAGGCCCGGGGGGGGGCCGGGGGGGCACCTCTGAATCGTCTCCTCCTGCTCCTTCACCATGTGCGCCAGCTGCTGGAAGATGGAGCCCAGCTCCACGATGGTGGACTCAATGTTCTGCATCGTGTCCGCCCGGCTCTGGATGTAGGAATCCTGCAGAGGGGGGGGGGACAGACACACCGAGGGGGTGAGGTGGCAGCGGGGCAGGGGCCGGGGGGCCTAAAAGAAAAGTTTTTTTGGCCCCAAAGCCCTCCCCAACCTGCTCATCAATCAGCTGCAGCTGCTGGCTCGTCCGCGCGTCCATCTCAATGGCGATGTCGGCGGCGCGCTGCGGCTCGTCCTGGAGCATCGCCGAGCCCCCTGCGGGCGACAGCAGGGCCTGAGAAAAAGGGAGACCCCCCCCCCCAAAAAAAAAGAACCCCCCCACACACCCCAAAAAAACAAAAAAAAAAAATCCCCAACGCTCACCCAAATTGCTGGCGGCCAGAGGCAAGGCGGAGACGGGGGCACGGGAGAAGTGCTCGCGGCGGCTCCGCTGCTGCTTCAGGTTCTGGAGGTGGGGGGGGGCAAAAAGTGGGGGCGAAAAATGGCATCAGGGTGAGGGAGGGCACCGGGGACACCCCCACACACACCGCCCCCCAGGACCAACGCTCACCTCCGTCCGCACTTCCAACACCGATTTGAAGTCGTTGGACATGGAGGCCAGCTTGGACTGGGAAGGAAGGGGGGTGATCACTGCGTGAGCTTTTTTTTTTCGGGGGGGGGGGGAGGTGGCTTTTTTTTTTTGTGGGGGGGGCCTTTTTGGGTGTCCTCCCCCCCCCTCCCTACCTGCAGGGACACCACGACAGTGTTGGAGTGCGTCTGGACGTGGCGCCCACTCTGGCTGCCCCGCGCCCGCACCAGGTCCTGCAGCTGGGCAATCTGCTTGTTCAGGCTGCTGATATCCTATGTGGGGGTGGGGGTCACGGGGTGGGGGAAGGGTCAAAAATTATCCACACCCCCCCCCCAATATCACCCACACCCCCCCACAATACCTGCTTGATGATGTAGGTGAGCTCCTCGATCTCCACCGCCTTGTCGTCGAAGAGGGATTTCCTCTTGGCCACTGTCAGCGCGGGGGGGGGACACACACGGGGGGGGCTGTGCTCAGCATCCTGCCCCCCCCAATAAAAAATAAAAAAAATTTGAGCCCCCCCAAATAAAAAAATACCACTCACAGATGGTCAGCTTCTCCAGCTTGGCGAAGGTGTTGCTGAGATCCTTCCCAATGCGCCTGGAAGGGGGGGTAAAAAAAATTAAAGGGGGGGGGGGCACAGGGCAGTCGGGGGAAGGTTTTGGGGTGTCCTGGGCCCCCCCCAAAAAAAAAAAAATGAGGGGGGGTGCACTCACTTGGCCATGAGGCTGAAGTCGCTGCGCTGCCGGGCGGCCCCTGCGGCCGCTCTGCTGGGCTGGAGCCCGTTCTGCTGGGGGGGGCACAGGGGGGGCACTGAGCAACCCCCCAGTACCTCCCAGTCCCCACCAGCAGCCTCCCAGTACCTCCCCAGCCCCCCCACCAGTACTCCCAACACCTCCCAGTCCACCCCAGCACCCCCCCAGCACCCCCCAGACCCCACCAGCAGCCTCCCAGTACCTCCCAGTCTCCACCAGGAGGCTCCCAGCACCTCTCCAGCACCCCCACCGGTACTCCCAGCAGCTCCCAGTACCCTCCAGCCCCCCCACCAGTACTCCCAGTACCTCCCAGCACCTCCCAGAACCCCCCCAGCGCTCCCACCAGTACTCCCAGCGCCCCCCCAGCCCCCCCACCAGTACTCCCAGTACCCCCAGTCCCCCCCCCAGTACTCCCAGCACCTCCCAGTGCCCCCCCCAGCAGCCCCCCCCAGCCCCCACTCCCCCTCACCTGCCGGCCCTGCAGCGACTTGCAGGCGGACAGGAACTCCTGGGTCCTGTCGCGACACGACATGACGTCGGCGACCGGGGGGGGGAGGGGGGGCGGGGGCTGAGGAGGCACGGCCTGCGTCTGGGGGGGCCCCAGGTAAACGCCCTGCTCCGTGTTCCTCGAGCCGTGGCGGCGCCGCGCGTTCATCACCTGCGGCTGCGGGGGGGTCAGCACCGGCCCGGGACCCCCCCCAATCCCGGGCCGGATCCCAAATCCCCGGGATTCCACCCAAAAAGCTACGGGACAGCCCCCAAATCCTCCCCCCCACCTTCTTCCCCCTCCCCCCTCCCATCCCTGAGGGGAGGGGGGGGGAGCGGGAAGGGGGGGCAGGGGGCGGGGCCAAGCGGAAGCCCCGCCCCCTCCCGCGCTCACCGGGCCTCGCGCTCGGTTCGGCGCCGCTCGGCTCCGCGGCCCCCCGGGCGGCGCGCTGACGTCACTGCCACGTCTCGGCGCGGGCCACGCCCCCCTTTTGCCCAGTGACGTCACGCGGCGCGCCGCCGAGCCTCGCCCCGCCCATCGGGGGCGGCAGCGCCCCCTAGCGGCACGGAGGAGCCGTTGCAGGATCCCCCCAAAACGCCCCAAAACCCCCCAAAACCCCGCAAACACTCCAAACCCCCCCAAAAAACTCCCCCAACCCCCCCCAAAACGCCCCCAAACCTCTCCAAAACTACCCCAAAACCTCCAGAGCCCCACGAAACCCCCTCAAAGTCCACCGCGAAACCCCCAAATACTCCCAGACTCCCTCAAAGCCCCCCAAAGACCCCTCTGAGACCCCCAAAGACCCCCCAAAGCCCCCAAAACCTCCCCAACTCCCCACTCTGAGCCCCCTCAAAGCCCCCCAACCCTCCCCAAACCTCCCCAAAGCCCCCTCCAAGCCCCCCAAGACCTCCCCAACCCCCTCCAAAGCCCCCTCCGAGCCCTTAAAGTCCCCCAAATCTCCCCAAAGCCCCCTCTGAGCCCCCAAAACCTCCCCAACCCCCCCGAGCCCCCCAAACCTCCCCATCCCCCCCAAAGCCCCCTCCGAGCCCCCAAAACCTCCCCAACCCCCCCCGAACCCCCTAAAGCCCCTTCAGCGCCCCCCAAAGCCCCCCGAGCCCTCCCTCACACAGCCCCATTCGGGGGCCTCGCTGGTGTTGAGGCCGCCCCCCCCACCCCAAAATGCATCTCAGTGCCCCCCAAAACGCCACAAATCCCCCCAAAAACGACGAGAGGGGAGCGGTGGGGGCGTCTTTATCCGCTGCACAGCAGCAAACCCACAGCCCTGGAGAGGTTGGGGGGGACAGCCCCAAGGAAAGGGGGGGACACAGTCCAGTTCGGGGTTAATTTTTGGTGGGGGTCACGGCCCGGAGTTTTTCCGTTTCTTGGCCCGTTTGCCCCGGCCCCCCTCGGGCTCCGGAGTGGGGACAGTCTCCATCGAGTCCCAGAGCGCGTCGCCCTCCTCTTCCTCCTTCACCTCGGCCGGCGCCGCCGGGGCTTCCTGGGGGGAGGTCATGGGGGTGAGGCAAAAAATGAATTTTATGGGCAGGGAAATCCCAAAAGCAACCCCAAAAGGCTCTCACCTCCCAGTCCTGGTCGGTGCTGAGCAGCAGGCAGTTCAGGCGGGATTTTAGGTAGACCTGGGGGGAGACAACAGCTCAGAAATTTGGCCGGGGGGGTTGGGGGGGGACACGGTGGGTGTCCCTTGTCACCTCGGGGGGGGTCACCTTGTGGCGCAGCCGCTTGTCGCCCAGGTCGTGGATGCGGAGGAAGCGGTCGAGGCCGCAGGAGGCCACGAGGGGGAGGGAGGGGTGGCACTGCAGCCCCCGCACGCCGCCCGCGAAGCCCTTCAGGCACTTCAGCACCCGCCCTGGGGGGGGTAAAAACAGTTGGGAGGGGTGACAAAATCCACGGGGGTCCCAAACCCCCGGTTATTAGCACGCCATCTACATCCCATTTTATTTCATCAACCATTAATTTTCCCTTTTTCCGTTGTTTTTTTTTCTTATTTAATTTCTTTTGTCACTACAGGACCTGCAATTTTTTTTTTTTTTTTAAATTTTTTTTTACTCATTTCGCCCCCTTTTTCTCAGCGGTTCTCCTAATTTCAGGGCAGCAGCACCACCCCCCTATCCCCTTAACCCCCTCCCCGCTGCTCTTCCGGCACAATCGCTTTTCAGGGACTCGAGACAAGCGAAATATTCTGCTGCAAAACCACATTTTCCTGCAAAATCACCACTTTCTTCTTTTTTTCTTTTTCTTTTTTTTTTTTTTGTTTTTTTTCTTTTTTTCCTTTTTTTTCTTTTTTTCTTTTTTTATTCTTTTTCTTTTATCTCTGCCCCCCCCCCAAAAAAAAAAAAAGAAATGCCCGAGGCTCACCTTGGCGCAGGTCAATGATGGCCACCTCCCCACGGGCGCTGCCCACCACGACAGAGCTGTCGGGGGGGGGGGTTAAAGGAGAGAAAAATTCAGCTCCTTCACCCCGGAGCCCCCCCCGAAACCCCCCCAACCCCCCTCCCAGCCCTGGGATTCACTCACGAGGCTCCAGGCGCCAGGGAGAGGGCAGTGAGCGGGGACTCGCCAAAGGTGACCTCCAGCACCGGGCGCCGCTGCGGGGAGCTGGGGTCGTAGAGCCGCACCTGGGGACCCCCAGGAGGTGAGGGCACGGCTGGGACCCCCAAAAAAGCCCCAAAAAAGCCCAAGCCCCCCCAAAAAAAGCCCCAGGGTCCCACCTGGCGGTGCGCAGTGCACGTAACCACCTTGTCAGAGGCCGGTAGGAACTGGAGGTCACGGTCCCAGACGGGGACGCGGAGGTCGAGCCAGTCGTTCCTGACCTGCAGTGGGGAAAAAGGGGGTGAGACAAAAAAAAAATAAAAGGGGGGGGTGCGGAGGGCGGTACCCACGTTTTTAGCGCGGAAGACCGGCTCCTCCGGGCACTGCAGGTCCCAAATTTTGAGGGCGTTCTCCTTGCCGCCGGTGGCCAGGCGGTGAGGCCGGGCTGGGTCCTGGCACATGCGGCACAGCCCCGAGCCCGCCTGCAGCTCCAGCTGGCAGGGGGGGGAGTCACCATCACGGGGGGGGGTCACCATCAATGGGGGGGTTCACCATCACGGGGGGGGGTCACCATCATTGGAGGGGGGTCACCAAGGCGCCCCCCGCCCCCAAACACTCACGTTCTCTGCCGCGTCGTCACGCCATGCCTTGAGCAGCCCCGACTCGACGCAGGTGATCAGGGTGCTGAGATAAGGCTCTTATCACCAAGGGGGGGGTTTGGGGACCCCCCCGCCGTGCCCCCCCCCGTACCTGCCGTGAGCCGCCAGCCCACAGAAGGCGCCGTCGCCACCGGGGCAGAGCCGGCTCTCGGTGAATTTCCCCTTCTCGGTGCTGAAGAGCTTCACTGAGCGGTCCAAGCACCCCACCAGGACCTGGGGGGGGGCACGGGGGGGTCACGGGAGTGCCCAGACCCCCCGAAGACCCCCCCCTCAACCCCCCCCCCCCAAACCGTGCTCACCTCGGTCTCGGCCGGGTCCCCCCAGCACAAGGCACAGACGCCCTCCCCGCGGCTCAGCGCCCCCCCGCCGGTGTAGTTGGTGGCCTGCCGCTTCTGCAGGTTCACGCCTGGGGAGGGGGAAGAGGAGGGTTAAAGGTGGCCCCCCCGGTACCGGGGACATCCCATGAACCCCCCCCCACTACAAGAGACTCCCCCCCCGGTTCCTCTCCCCCATCCCGGACCCCCCCGGTACCGGGGACCCCCCCCCCGACGCCCCCAGTATGGGGGACACCCCCCCGACCCTCCCCGGTACCGGAGACCTACCCCCGCAACCCCCCCGGTTCCTCTGCCCGATCCCGGAGCCCCCCCCTCCCCGTCCCCCCCCACCTTTAAGCGCTCCGGTCTCGGCCCCCACCCACACGTGGCTCCACCGCGCGGGGGCCGCCATCTTGGTGAGGTCCGTCCCCGGCTCTCCGCTCCCCCCGGGGAACTGCTGCCCGCGCTCTTTCGTTCCGGGGGCGTCAAGGTTCCCACCCCCACCCCAAAGCACTGGACCCCTGAGCCCTGCGCACCGGCCGGAAGCGCAGCACTAAATACGCTCCCGTCTGAGCCGCGCACAAACGTTCCGCCCCTCGGGCGGGCCCAGGGCGGGTCCCGGTACCACCTGTGCCCCCACCCCCCCGCCCTGGTGCTCCCCCCAAACCCTTCCCCCTCCCCCCGTGGCCACGCCAAGGGGACGAAACCCCCGGGGGGGGGGGGGCGGGCGCGGGGGGGGAGCAGCGACACCCCCAGCCCCCACCCCCATCCATTTAAACAGATTCAAAATTCAACAGAATTTTTTTTTTTTGCTTAAAATTTTATTATTTTAAAATAATAAAAATGTATTCAGTGCGCTGCCATCATCATCGTCTTCTTCGCAGGCTGGGGGGGGCGGCCACGTCCTGGAGTAGAGCTGGGGGGAGGGGGGGGAGGATGGGGTGAGCAGGGTGGGGGCATCCCCAAAATTCCCCCAAATCCCCCCAAAAACTGCCTCAGGGGGAACCACTCAGTCAGGGGGATCAGCCTGGGGCGGTATCGGCTCATCCTCGGCAGCAGGACCCCCCCCAAGTATCCTGTGTTGTCCGTCGTGTCCCGCCCCCCCCCCCGAACCCCACTCCCCACTCACCAGGACACAGCCTTGGAGATCCTCGGGGGGGGCCTGGAAAAGAAGGGGGGGGGGTCAGGGGGTCTCACCACCCCCACAAAACCCCCCTGGGGCTGTGACAGCCCCGCGGTTTTTCAGGTGTTTGTAGGGTGGTTTTTTTTTCAGGGGGGGTTCAAAGTGAGCTAGGTGGGCTCATCATTAAAACCGGGGGGGGTGATCCCACAGCGGCACCCCCAAAAGCCCCCCAAAGCACTCACCTCAGCCCCCGAGCTCCCCCCCGCACCGCATTCGGGGCTCCTCAGCGCCCTGCTGTCACCCTGGGGGGGGGGGGACAAAAAGTCAGGGTCACCTCCCCCTGGCCAAAAACCCAGAGTTCCCTCCCCACGCCCGTCCCAGCAGGGATCAGAATCCGAATCCTCAACAGCAGCCTTCAGCCGAACGAGATTCCTGAGAAATTCATCATGCCTGTGAGGGGGGGGTCCATGCGCCCCCCAGCGGGGTCCCCACACCCCCCAGCAGGGTCCCTGCTCCCCCTCAGCCCCCTCACCTGCACAGCAGCACCTGGGTGGGTCAGGATCAGCTCCAGTCCTGCAAAAAACGTCCCCCCATTAGCTCAGCACCACAGTCCAGGCCACCTCCAGCCCCCCAGCCCTGTGTGCCCCCCCCTCAGACCGTTCCCACAGAACAAGCCATCCTCCTCTCCAGCCGCCAGCGCCAGTGGGTTCGACCTTTGCAGGTTCTGGCGCCAGACGGGCAGTAAGACGCGTGAGGTTTTCCTCATCGGGGAGGAAAAGTAGAACTAAATCATAAAAAAAACAGACGTATGCTCACCGTTGGCCCCAGGTCCGGGCCAGGGACTGTGGAGGGAAGGAATCTGCCATCAGATTCGTGACATCCAGCTCAGCGTCGTCATCCCCGGGGTGTCCCCGCTGCAAAAAGCTCAGTCTGCAGGGAGGAAAGCAGCTGTGAGGCCAGCAGGAGGGACAACGTCACCCTCAGCCCTCGGGGACAGGACCTCAGAGCACAAAAAGGATCAACAAATGCCCAGTGAGGCACAGCTCGTGCCCTGTACGCACCTGCAGGAAGAGATGCCGCTTCACGAGGCAGCAGAGGCACTGCTGGAGTGGATAAATTAATTAATAGCAGCTCTTGCACAAGCCCACACAGCCCCTTCCCCACAGGGCTTCTCCTGCCCCACAGTTCTCAGCTCCGATCTGGCATCAGGGTCACTCAGCCATATGCTTGTCCTGTGGTTCGTCACCGAACAGGGCAGAAGCAGCGATCCCTGCCTCCCACCCACACCCCAGGGGCACCCACGTGGCAGAGGTAACTCCCCCAGAGCAAGCTGGATGCACTCCTGGGCCTCGGGCTGCAGCCACGCTGCCTCTGCCCTCCGAAGGGAAAAATCCCACACCCCTACCTTTGAAAAATCTCTTACAAAGAGAAAACAAAGCTCACCTGAGAAGGGACCCTGTGCGCACATGGCTGAAAAATTCCACACCTTAAAAAAATAAAAAGGACAGTGAACCGTGCTGCAAGCAGGACAGGGGTTGGACACCCAACACCCCCATCCAAGGGCACGTAAAGAGCATTTAATGCCCACGGTGCAACAAAGACAGACGCCGGGGCAGCAGTGTCACTCAGAACCTTGTGAAGAGCTTCTCCACTTCAGCATCAGAAAGAGAGAGTTCAGAATTCTCATCTTTGCAGCACTTCGCCCCCCGGCACAGAGAGCCGTGCGGCTGAGCAGCGAGCACACGTTTAATTCGTGGTCTTGGTAACACTGCAAAGCCTTCAGGCTCAGCACTACAGGCAGAGAAACTCACCTCTTGCAGCAACGCCATCTGGACGGCCGAACCTTTAAAAAAAAAAGATAAAAAAATTAACTATGTTAGAAGCAATTAAGACAAACAAAAGGCCTTCAGCAACGAGCGGGGAGCGTATGACCTCCCAGCTGGGTAAGGAGCCACGGCAGGGCGCGCCCGCTCTCCTCAGAGATGCCAAAAGCCTTCACACCGCGGTCAGCTCAGGTCTGTGAACGAGTTCATCACAGAGCGGGCCCCGCGCCGCGGCCCTGCCCGCCCCCGGTAACGGGGCCTACCCGAACAGGGCCACGAAATGGCGGCCCCCGGGCGGAGCTCTCGCTGCCGAGCGAGCCAGAAGCTGCCCACGGCTGCAGGAATTAAGGACGCGGTATCATAAACCCCCCCAGCTCCCGAAGAAAACGCCCCGAGCCGCCCCAGCGGAGATAAAAGCGGAGCACCAACCTCTTCACACCTCCCGCTCCGCCGCCGCCGACAAAATGGCCGCGGCTTCCCTGCTCGCGCGCTTAAATAGGCCGCGGGGCATGCTGGGAGCGCGCGCCAAGAGAACGAGCCTGCGCAATGAGGGCCCCCGGCTCCAGGAAAAGGGCGGGAAATCGGGCAGCGCATGCGCATAGTGCTGAGGGACGGTGGCGGTGGGAGGGGCCGCTTGGGCGGGACTCTGACCAATGAGGTGGGCGTTGCTAGGCTGGGCACTGTCTGGGGAGGAGGAAGGGGTGGGGATATGCTAATAAGACACGCACGCAGCCGAAGGGGCCGCCGGGAGCGCCTCGCTGCTAAAATTTCGGGGCCTGTGGCTCAAGAAGGGGCTAAGATCCCAAAAAGAAAGTGCAGTACTATATGGGAAGAAAAAGGAAGAGAGAAAAAAGGGGTATTAAAACTCCACCGTGATGTGGATATGTGGGGGGCGTGGTGGCCCCCGGGTGGGAAGAACATGGTAAAACCCCTGAGGGGGTAATTCTCCCGCAATGGGGAGAGGTTTAAAAATTTAGATGAGAGTTGGGGGGGGGATGTTATTATGAGAATGCTGCCTATAGGATGGAGTATTTATAGGCTTCAAAGGGAGTGGCTATCACGAGGGGTGCGTGTTGATCACGTCATACGCAGGAGTCTTGGAACGCGGTGGTTTTGCGGTCAGTTGTCGCTCGGTTTCGCTGTGGGGGGCTCATGCCTCGCCTTAACCACTTCTGGTCGTAAAAATTTCTGCTCTCGCTGCCCGAGACCCTGCCCGTGATAGCCCCGCCGCCCCCGCAGCGCACAACCAACCACCCTGCTGCATGCACGGACACGCTCCTCTCCCAAAAATCCTCGCCTTTAATAACGAAGCTCGGCGCCCAGAAAGAACCCTGTGACTGGAGGGCTGCGGGTTTCCTGCCACATGACTCCCCTCTGCCAGCACGGGGTGTAAGGCTGCGTCCTTTTGCACCGCTGGCCTCATCAGCGCCTGCAGGGCTAATGAGGTGTCCGGGCCAACGCCACCGCTGCGCCTCCTCCCACCCTGCTTGTCGTGTGCCAGGCACGCTGACCCCTTCCTTCAGCTCCGTCTCGGCTGTCCCCCTAGGATGGCTTCTGTCTCGGCGCTCCACTCAGGGTCCTGGTGGCGCAGCAGCGGGATGGGGGCTTCCCTCCGCTGCTGGATGAGCAGCCAGGCCAGCAGCAGGCACCAGAGGAACACGTTGACCCAGGCTGATGCCTGCGGGATGAGGCATGGGGGGAGATGCACAACGTGTTGCCCCCCCCTACTGATTTCTCGGCTTCCCGTGGCAGGGAGGACTCCAGTGGCTGCCTGCCCCATCATACCTGCTCACCTGTGCGCTGTAGAGGTTGCTGTAGAAGCGCGTTGGTCTGTAGGACACCCATAGCTTGCGCTCAGCCTCCTGACAGCTGCAGGGATCGGGAGCAGGCATGAGAAAAGGGGCGGGGGGGGCAGCCCCAACAGCACCCCCAGCCTGAGCCCGCAGGGGTTTCCCCGGGCAGGGCTGCCCGTACCTGGCCACCTGCTTGGTGTGCACGATGGAGGCACAGAGCATGTCCATTCCTGCGCGGAGGACGCAGGCTGAGATGAGGAGGAAGAGGAGGATGACAGCGGCCATGACCAGGGTGAAGGTGAGGCAGGCACGGCTCCTGCGGGAGTGGGGAGCAGGCGTCAGCGGGGCAGGGGCACCGTTGGGTGCCCCAGCCCCACACCCCACTCACCGCTGAGGCTCGTCCGCGCAGCAGCTGTAGAGGAGCACGGCAAAGCAGCACAGGGCCACCACA
>JBAGBL010000136.1:66264-116573 GCA_036873955.1 Mergus octosetaceus
TGACCCCAAAACCCCCCCCTTATTCCTTCCCCCCCCCCCCTACATCTCACCTGCTCCCTCCCCTTTCCCCGTCACCCTTCAGAAACCTCGGGGGGGGGCTCCCACAGCCCCCACCCCCCACCCCGTGCCCCCCCCCCGGACCCTGTGGGGCCATCGGGTTCCCACGGGCGGCCCCGAAACCGCCCCCCCCCCCCCGCCCCCGGACCCCGAAACCGGCACACCCAGACCTGGGGTGACGCCTGCCGCCCCCGGCACTTTTTGGGGCGGGGGGGGGCAAGCCCTTTTTTATTTTGGGGGTGGGGAAACCCTCTCGGGGAGGTGCAAGCCCTTTTTGGGGTCACCCTGTGTTTTTTTTTGGGGGGGCAGGTGTTTTTTTGGGGGGTGGCTGCAGCCCCCCCCTCCCCCCGCCCCCCCCAGCTCCCAGCTCTTCTTTTGGCCTCGGGGCCAAGCAAAGAGGCTGGGGGGGTGGGGTGAGGGGGGTGGGGTGGGGTTGTGCCCCCCCCCCCCCATTCAAAAACAAGGCCCTGCCCCCACCCCCACCCCCCCGCTGGGTGGGGGCACACGCGTGTGCGCCGTGCTCACGCTCGCATGCCCATGGTTGTGCACCCGGCGCTTGCAACCCCCCCAAACCCTCCTAAATCCCCCCCCAGCCCCAAAATTCCCCCCCCCACGACCCCCAAATCCCCCCCTGCGACCCTAAAATCCACCCCAAAGCCCCAAAATCCACCCCCACGACCCCCAAATCCCCCCCCCCAGCCCTAAAATCCTCCTCCCAGCCCCAAAATCCCCCCCACCAGCCCTAAAATCCCCCCCCAAGACCCCCAAATCTCCCCCCAAGCCACCCACGGCCCGGCCCCAAATCCTCTTACTGCTAATCCAGGGCTGGTGCCGGGCACGAGCAGCTCCCAAGCGCCCTCCTTGGGCTTGGGGGGGGGGTCCCACAAAACCCGGGGGGGGGGGGCAAAATTTTGATGGGGGAGGGGGCAGAGCCGCCCCCCACCCCTGGAGGGGCTGAGTTTAGGGTTAGGATTAGGGTTAGGGTTAGGATTAGCATCCCCAGCTGCTCTCCTAGCGCTGCACCGTGCCGTTTACCCCAAAAATTTGAGGTTCTGCTGCCCCCTACCCCAAAATTGTTTCCCGGGGGGGTCTCACGGCGGTGTGCCCCCCCCAATAGACGAACGGGAGGCGGTGCAGAAGAAAACCTTCACCAAGTGGGTGAACTCGCACCTGGCGCGCGGCACCTGCCGCCTGGGGGACCTCTACAGCGACCTGCGGGACGGCCGCATGCTGCTGCGCCTGCTCGAGGTGCTCTCGGGGGAGCAGCTGGTGAGTGGGGGGCCTTTGGGGGGGGGCGCACGGCTGGGTGACCCCCTCCCCAAAATCCCTGGGACCCCCGGGGGTCTCACCCCATCGGGGGTCCGTCCCCTGGTGGTCCCTGTCCCCCTGGTGGCTCGTTCTGCTGGGGTCCCCGTCCCTGTCCCCCTGGGGTCCCCATGCCCGT
Organism: Mergus octosetaceus; assembly: GCA_036873955.1. NCBI lineage: Eukaryota > Metazoa > Chordata > Aves > Anseriformes > Anatidae > Mergus > Mergus octosetaceus. The sequence goes on from JBAGBL010000136.1 coordinate 67,766, forward strand.
CTCCATGGGGTCCCTCCAGTGTCCCCCAACCCCTGGTGTCTCTGTCCCAGTCTCTCCAGTCTCCCCATCCTCCCAGTGTCCTCGTCCCAGTCCCCATGGTGTCCCCCTGGTGCCCCTGTCCCCCTGGTGCCCCCATTCCCATTCGTGTCCCCTTCCCCATCCCTCCCCATGGTGTCCCCATCCCAGTCCCCATTGTGTCCCCCCAGTGTCCCCATTCCCATATCCCCAGTGTCCCAGTCCCCATGGTGCCCCCATCCCAGTCCCCATTCTGTCCCCCACAGTGTCCTTGTCCCCGTCCCCATGGGGTCCCCTTCGTGTCCCTGTCCCCCTGGTGTCCCCCTGGTGTCCCCTTCCCCATGGGGTCCCTGTCCCCAGGGTGTCCCCATCCCCCTGGTGTCCCCCAGGGTGTCCCCATCCCCTTCCCCACAGCCCTGGTTCCCCCACCCCCGGCCCTCCCCTTCTACCCCCGGCCCTCCCCTTCTTCCCCCGCCCCCCTACACCCCCCCACCCGCCCCCACCCCAATTTAACGCCCCCCCCCCGCCCCTCCCTGGGGGCCAGCCCAAGCCCACCAAGGGCCGGATGCGGATCCACTGCCTGGAGAACGTGGACAAGGCGCTGCAGTTCCTCAAGGAGCAGCGCGTGCACCTGGAGAACGTGGGCTCGCACGACATCGTGGACGGCAACCACCGCCTGACCCTCGGCCTGGTCTGGACCATCATCCTGCGCTTCCAGGTCATTTTCGGGGGGGGCCCGGGGGTCGTCTCGGGGGTCCCGGGGTTGGGCAGGGGTCTCCTCACCGCGCCGTGGCCCCCGAACAGATCCAGGACATCAGCGTGGAGACGGAGGACAACAAGGAGAAGAAGTCGGCCAAGGACGCGCTGCTGCTGTGGTGCCAGATGAAGACGGCGGGGTGAGTGCCCCGGGGGGTCCCAAAGGGGGTCCTGGGGGGGGTCCTGAGGGGGTTCTGGGGGGGTCCTGGGCTGAGTTTTGCCCCCGGCAGGTACCAGAACGTGAACGTGCACAACTTCACCACCAGCTGGCGGGACGGGCTGGCCTTCAACGCCATCATCCACAAGCACAGGTGGGGCTGCACGAGGACGTCCCCGCGGGGCAGGGGGATTTGGGGACGTGTGGGGGCAGGGATTTGGGGTGGGGGACGCGGGGCAGGGACGCGGGTCCGAGGCTGTGCCGCTGCCCAGGCCGGACCTGGTGGACATGGAGGCGCTGCGGCGCTGCAACGCGCACTACAACCTGCAGAGCGCCTTCAACCTGGCCGAGCGCGAGCTGGGCCTCACCAAGCTGCTGGATCCCGAAGGTGAGAGGGGTCCCGGGGGGTCCCGGGGGGTCCTGGGGGGGTCCCGGGGGGGCTGTGGGGTCGTGGGGCCGCCCCACTCAGCCGCCTGCCCCCAGATGTCAACGTAGACCAGCCGGACGAGAAGTCCATCATCACCTACGTGGCCACCTTCTACCACTACTTCTCCAAGATGAAGGCGCTGGCGGTGGAGGGGAAGCGCATCGGGAAGGTGCCTGGATGGACAGACGGACGGGGGGGAGGACAGGGGGGCGAGCAGGAGGCTGAGCGTGGGGGCGGATGGCTGGGGGGCAGGCGGACGGACAGACAGACGGAGGGAGGAGGTGGAGGGATGGAGAAACGAGGGGGGTGGATGGACGGACAGATGGACAAGGGGGGCGGACAGACAGACAGACAGACGGCGGGGGGGGGAGGAAGGACACACAGACAGCTCGAGGAAGGGGTGGGGGACGGACGGACAGACGGACAGAAAGGCGAGGAGGGCAGATGGCCGCCGGGATGAGCGCGCGGAGAGGCGGCAGATGGGCAGACGGACGGACAGACGGACGGACGGACGGCCGCCCATAGGTGCTGGACGCGGCGCTGGAGGCGGAGCACCTCGTGGAGAAGTACGAGACGCTGGCGGGCGAGCTGCTGGGCTGGATCGAGCAAACCATCCTCACCCTCAACGACCGGCAGCTGGCCAACGCGCTGGCCGGCGTGCAGAACCAGCTGCAGGCCTTCAACACCTACCGCACGGTGGAGAAGCCCCCCAAGTGAGCCCCCCGCTGGGATCCGTGCCCCCCAGCAGGGCCGTGGACCCCCCCCCCCGGGGGGCTGAGCGCCGCCTCTGTGCCCCCCAGGTTCATGGAGAAGGGCAACCTGGAGGTGCTGCTCTTCACCATCCAGAGCCGCATGCGCGCCAACAACCAGAAGGTGTTCGTGCCGCGCGAGGGGAAGCTCATCTCCGACATCAACAAGGTTTGGCGAGGAGGGGGCGCCGCCGCCGTGCCTGGGGGGGGGGAGACTGACCCCGGTGTCCGTCCCCGCAGGCCTGGGAGCGTCTGGAGAAAGCGGAGCACGAGCGGGAGCTGGCGCTGCGCACCGAGCTGATCCGGCAGGAGAAGCTGGAGCAGCTGGCGGCTCGCTTCGACCGCAAGGCTGCCATGAGGGAGACGTGGCTGAGCGAGAACCAGCGCCTCGTCTCCCAGGTGCCCCCTTCAGCACCTCCCCACCGCGTCCCCGAGTCCCACGGCCCGTCCTCACCCCCTCTCCGTCCCCTCCAGGACAATTTCGGCAGCGACATGTCGGCCGTGGAGGCGGCGGTGCGCAAGCACGAGGCCATCGAGACCGACATCGTGGCCTACAGCGAGCGGGTGCAGGCGGTGAGCGCGGTGGCGGCCGAGCTGGAGGCCGAGCGTTACCACGACCTGCGCCGCGTCCTGGCGCGCCGCAACAACGTGGCGCGGCTCTGGGATTTCCTGCGGCAGCTGGTGGCCGCCCGCCGCGAGCGGCTGCTGCTGCACCTCGAGCTGCAGAAGATGCTGCAGGACCTGGCGCACCTGGCGGGGTGGATGGAGGAGATGAAGGTACCGGGGGGGCTTCAGGGTTATTGGGTGGGTGGCAGCCCTCCCGGTGGTGTTTTTGACTCCCTCCTGCCCCGCAGGGCCGGCTGCAGTCGCAGGATTTCGGGAAGCACCTGCACGGGGTGGACGACCTGCTGCAGATCCACGCACTGGTGGAGGCCGACATCGCGGCGCAGGCTGAGCGGGTGCGGGCGGTGAGCGCCGCGGCCCAGCGCTTCGCCCTGCCCGGAGAGGGTGAGTATGGCCAGGTTGGGCCCCCCAGGACCCCCGAGACCCCCGGCCAGAGCCCCAGGGGAGCAGGGAGCTGACGGGACCGCCCGCAGGATACAAACCCTGCGAGCCGGAGGTGGTGCGGGAGCGCGTGGCCACGCTGGAGCTGCGGTACCGGGAGCTGGTGGAGCTGGCGGGGCAGCGCCGGGCCAAGCTGGAGGAATCGCGGCGCTTCTGGAAATTCTTCTGGGACACGGGGGAGGAGGAGGCCTGGATGCGGGAGCAGGAGCGGCTCCTCTCCTCCGAGGACGTGGGCCGGGACCTGACCAGCTCCCTGCGGCTGCTGAGCCAGCACGCGGCCTTCCGCGACGAGCTGAGCGGGCGCGCGGGGCCCCTGCAGCAGGCGCTGGCGCGGGGCCGGGGGCTGGCGGGCGAGGGGCACCCGCGGGCGGGCGAGGTGGGCGAGCGGGTGCGGGAGGTGGAGGGGCGCTGGCGGGCGCTGGGCGAGCTGGCGGCCGAGCGCGAGCGGCGCCTGCGGGACGCCGCCGGCCTCTTCCAGTTCCAGGCGGAGGCGGCCGACGTGGAGGCCTGGCTGGAGGACGCCCTGCGCCTGGCCTCCAGCCCCGAGCTGGGCCACGACGAGTACTCCACGCGCAGCCTGGCCCGGCAGCACCGCGAGGTGCAGGAGGAGGTGCGCAGCCACCTCCCGGCCATCGCCGCCCTCCACGAGCAAGCCGGGGCCCTGCCGCCCGCTTTCGCCGGCGCTCCCGGCGTGGCCGGGCGGCTGCCGGCGCTGGAGCGGCGCTACCAGGAGCTGGCGGCGCAGACGGAGCGGCGGCGGCAGGAGCTGCAGGACGCCCTCAGCCTCTACACCATGCGCAGCGAGGCGGATGCCTGCGGGCTCTGGGTGGGCGAGAAGGAGCAGTGGCTGCACGCCCTGCTCGTCCCCGACAAGCTGGAGGACCTGGAGGTGGTGCAGCAGCGGTGAGCGCGGCCTCTGTGCCCCCAGAGCCTCCCTCCTGCCCTCCCCGGGGACCACCAGGCCCTCACCTTGTCCGTTGTCACCCCCCCCAAGGTTTGAGACGCTGGAGCCGGAGATGAACAACCTGGCGTCCCGCGTCGCCGCCGTCAACCGCATCGCCGACCAGCTGCTGGCCACCGACCAGCGCAACCAGGAGAGCATCCGCGCCACCCGCGAGCAGCTCAACGCCAGGTTTGGGCATCCGGGGGGGTCCCAGGGTGTACGCAGGGCGCTCTGGGGGGGCTCGGCCGTCCCCTGAGCCTGCTGCCGTGCAGGTGGGAGCGGTTCCGCGCGCTGGCCGACCAGAAGAAGGAGGCGCTGACCTCGGCGCTGAACATCCAGAACTACCACCTGGAGTGCAACGAGACCACCTCGTGGATGCGGGAGAAGACGAAGGTGATCGAGTCGACGCAGGGGCTGGGCAACGACCTGGCCGGGGTGATGGCCCTGCAGCGCAAGCTGTCGGGCATGGAGCGCGACCTGGAAGCCATCGAGGGCAAGGTGCGGGACCTGCGGGCCGAGGCGGAGAAGCTGGCGGCCGAGCACCCGGAGCAGGCGCCCGGCATCCTGGAGCGGCTGGCGGCCATCGAGGCGGTGTGGGCCGAGCTGTGCCGCTGCCTGCGGCGGCGCGAGGAGTCACTGGGGGAGGCCAGCAAGCTGCAGGGCTTCCTGCGGGACCTGGCCGCCTTCCAGGCTTGGCTGGCCCGCACCCAGACGGCCGTGGCCTCCGAGGACGTGCCGGCCACCCTGGCCGAGGCCGAGCGGCTGCTGAGCCAGCACGAGAGCATCCGCAAGGAGATCGCCCACTACGGCGACGACTACCGCAGCACGCGGGCGGTGGGCCGCCAGGTGACGCAGGGGCAGACGGACGCGCAGCACGTCTTCCTGCACCAGCGCCTGGAGGCCCTGGACACGGGCTGGGAGGAGCTGGGGCGCATGTGGGAGAACCGCCACCAGCTCCTCTCCCAAGCCTTCGCCTTCCAGCTCTTCCTCCGCGACTCCAAGCAGGTCGAGGGCGTCCTCAGCACCCAGGTGAGCGGCCGGGGAGGCGGCGGTGGTGGCGCCGGGGTGCCGGGGAGCTGCGGTGACGCCCCGTGTCCCGTGCAGGAGTACGCCCTGTCGCACAGCGAGATGCCCGGCACGCTGCAGGGCGCTGAGGCCTCCGTCAAGAAGCACGAGGACTTCATGGCCACCATGGAGGCCAGCGGCGAGCGCGTGCAGGGGCTGGTGGCCGCCGGCCGCAAGCTGGTGGCCGAGGGCAGCCCGCACGCCGACAAGGTGCAGGAGACGGTGGACTCGGTGGAGAGCAGGTGAGGGCCCCCCCGCGGGCCGGCGCTGGGTGCTGGGCGCCCCCCGGTCCTCACCCCGGCCCCGCCGCAGGCACAAGAAGAACCGGGAGGCGGCCCAGGAGCTGCTGGGGCGGCTGCGGGACAACTGGGAGCTGCAGCGGTTCCTGCAGGACGGGCAGGAGGTGAGCACGGGGTGGGGATGGGGATGGGGTTGGGATGCGATGGGGAGGGGATGGGGATGGGTTGGGATGGGGATGAGGTTGGGGACGGGGTTGGGACGGGGTTGGGAAGGGGACGGGGTTGCGATGGGGACGGGGTTGCGATGGGATTGGGATGGGACGGGATGGGACGGGATGGGACAGGATGGGATGGGTGCAGCACGGCATCACGGCCCCAACCCCGCTCTCCCCCTCGCAGCTCACGCTCTGGATCAATGAGAAGATGCTGACGGCCCAGGACGTGTCCTACGACGAAGCCCGCAACCTGCACACCAAGTGGCAGAAGCACCAGGCCTTCGCCGCCGAGCTGGCCTCCAACAAGGGCTGGCTGGACAAAATGGGCAAGGTTGGGACCGGGGCGACACCGGGGACAAGGCCGCCCCCCCAGCACGTCCCCACTGAGCCCGGTGTCCCCACCAGGAGGGCCAGCAGCTGGCGGCGGCGAAGCCGGAGCTGGGGGCGGTGGTGACGGAGAAGCTGTCGGCGCTGCGGGGGCTGTGGGACGAGCTGGAGACGACGACGCGGACGAAAGCGCGGCGCCTCTTCGACGCCAACCGCGCCGAGCTGTGCGCCCAGTCCTGCGCCGCGCTGCGGGGCTGGCTCACCGGCGTGCGCGCCCAGCTGCGCTCCGACGACTACGGCAAGGACCTGACCAGCGTCAACATCCTGCTCAACAAGCAGCAGGTCGGCCCCGGGGGGACGGGGAGAAGGGAAACGGGGCTACAGGGGCGCCGGGTCGCTGCAGGGGCGTGGGGTGTGGGGTTTTGTTCTCTATAAGTACCCTAAAGGAGGCTGTAGTGGGGTTTTGCTCTCCAAAAGTACCTCAAAGGAGGCTGGAGCGAGGTGGGGTTGGTCTGTTCTGCCACGTGCCTGGTGCCAGGAGGATGGAAATGGGCTAAAGTTGCGCCAGGGGTGGTTGAGGTGGGACGTTAGGAAGGATTTCTTTATGGAAAGGGTTGGGAGGCGTTGGGATGGGCTGCACAGGGGAGTGGTTGAGGTTTTAAAGACCCCCCTGGAGGGCTTTAAAAGACATTTAGACGTAGAGCTCAGTGATATGGTTCAGTGGAGGACTGGTTAGGGTTAGGGCAGGGGTTGGACTCGGTGATCCTGAGGTCCCTTCCAACCTAGAAACTCTGGGATTCTGTGATTTTGTGATTCTATTTTGGGCGCACGGGGTCGGACACGCAAGGGACAGGGCTACGGGGATGGGTGCATGGATCAGGGTACCCAAAGGACGGGGTGCGAGGCTGCTGGGGCGCCCCGAGGTGCTGCCACTCACCCCGCACCCCGCTCAGATGCTGGAGAAGCAGACGGCCGTGCGGGAGAAGGAGGTGGAGGCGATCCGGGCGCAGGCGCAGGCCCTGAGCCGCGAGGACGCCAGCGCGGCCGAGGTGCAGGGCCAGGTGCGCGCCGTGGAGGAGCAGTTCCTGGGGCTGCGCGAGCCCCTCCGCGAGCGCCGCCGCAAGCTGCTGGCCTCCAAGGAGGAGCACCAGTTCAACCGGGACCTGGAGGACGAGATCGTGAGTGGCTGGGGGGACGGGGGAAGGCCCACGCCCCCCAGGGGGGTCCCACGGTCGCCCTCACCCCTCTTCTGTCCCCGCAGCTGTGGGTGAAGGAGCGCAGACCCCTGGCCGTCTCCACCGACCACGGCAAGGACCTGCCCTCGGTCCAGCTGCTCATCAAGAAGAACCAGGTGGGTCTGGAGGGGCCGGGAGGCACCACGAAGAGCCCCCCCTCGCACTCACATCGCGTTCCTCCATCCCCAGACGCTGCAGAAGGAGCTGCAGGGCCACGAGCCGCGAGTGGAGGAGCTGCTGGGGCGCAGGGGGGGGGCTGGCGCGCCCGGCCGAGAGGGTGCGGGAGCTGCGGGAGGCCTGGCAGGAGCTGCGGCTGCAGGCGGAGCTGCGGCACCAGCGGCTGGAGCGCGCCCACGCCGCCCAGCAGTTCTACTGCGACGCCGCCGAGGCCGAGGCCTGGATGGGCGAGCAGGAGCTGCACATGATGGCCCAGGAGAAGGCCAAGGTACTACGGCCCCCGGGGGGGTCCCGTATCCCTCAGCGCCCCCCCCGGATCACATCCTGAGCTGCTGTGCCCCCCTCCAGGATGAGCTGAGCGCCCAGGCCATGGTGAGCAAGCACCTGGTGCTGGAGCAGGCGCTGCGGGACTACGCGCACACCGTGCACCAGCTCTCCGTGCAGAGCCGCGACATGGTGGCCGCGGGGCACCCCGAGAGGTGGGTGCCGGCCCCCACGTCCCCTCTGCCTCCTTCCTTCCTTCCCCACCCACCCGGGGGGGCGTCCCCTGGCCCCGTGCAACCCCCCCTGACGCCCGGCGTGCCCGCAGCGAGCGGCTGACGCTGCGGCAGGGCCAGGTGGACAAGCTGTACGCCAGCCTGAAGGACCTGGCGGAGGAGCGGCGGGCCAAGCTGCAGGAGCACCAGCGGCTCTGCCAGCTGAAGCGCGACGTGGACGACCTGGAGCAGTGGATCTCGGAGCGGGAGGTGGTGGCGGCCTCCCACGAGCTGGGCCAGGACTACGAGCACGTCACGGTGCGGGCGCGGGGCTGAGGAGCCTATCTCTGTGTCCCTGTCCCTCCCGTGTCCCCCGCCGGCGTCCCCGACGTGTCCCCTCACCTCCCCTGGCAGATGCTGCGGGACAAATTCCGGGAGTTCTCGCGGGACACCAGCAGCATCGGGCAGGAGCGCGTGGACGGCGTCAACGGGCTGGCGGACGCGCTGATCGCCGCGGGGCACTCGGAGAACGCCACCGTGGCCGAGTGGAAGGACGGGCTGAACGAGGCCTGGGCCGACCTGCTGGAGCTGATCGACACGCGCTCGCAGATGCTGGCGGCCTCCTACGAGCTGCACCGCTTCTACCACGACGCCCGCGAGACCCTGGCGCAGGTGCAGCACAAGCAGAAGCAGCTGCCGGACGAGGTGGGGCGCGACCTGAACACGGCCGAGGCCATGCAGCGCATGCACACCACCTACGAGCACGACATCCAGGCGCTGAGCGCCCAGGTGAGCCCGTGGCACAGTGTGGCACAACATGGCACAGCGTGGCACGGCACGGGGGTGGCACGGGGTGGCACAGCGGTCACGACATGGCATGGCACGGCGTGGCACGACATGGCGCGGCACGGCACGGCCTCACCTCTTGGCCCCCAGGTCCGTCAGGTGCAGGAGGACGCGGCGCGGCTGGAGAAGGCGTACGCCGGGGAGAAGGCGGCCGACATCCGGCGGCACGAGCGGGCGGTGAGCGAGGCGTGGGCCGAGCTGCGGGGCAGCAGCCAGGGCCGGCGCCGGCTGCTCCTGGACACCGTGGACAAATTCCGCTTCCTGCGCGCCGTGCGCGACCTGCTGCTCTGGATGGACGGCGTCCGCCTGCAGATCGAGGGCCAGGAGCGCCCGCGGTGAGGGGGGCGGCCACGGGAAGGGGGTGTGGGGGAGGAAACGGGGCCGTGGTGGTGGCACTGAGCCCGGTCCCGGCCCCCCGGGGTGGCGCAGGGACGTGTCCTCGGCCGACCTGGTCATCAAGAACCACCAGAGCATCAAGGCGGAGGTGGAGGCGCGGGCCGACAGCTTCGATGCCTGCGTGGCCATGGGCACCGCGCTGCTGGACAAGGGGCACTACGCTGCCGACAAGGTGTCCCCAGCCCCGCGTCCGTGTCCCCAGCCCCATGTCCTTGTCCCCATTCTGTCCCCAGCCCCGTCCCCATGTCCCCCATGCCTATATCTGTGTCCCTGTCCCCTCATCTGCTCCTGTCCCTATTTTGTCCCCATCTCCCTGACCCCTTCTCCTCCATCCCCACATCCCCGTGTCCCCATCCCTATTTTCATGTCCCCACTGGCTCACCGCTCGCCCCCAGATCTTGGAGAAGCTCTCTCAGCTCCAGGAGCGCCGCAGGGACATCGGCGAGCGCTGGAAGGAGAAGATGGACTGGCTGCAGATCGGTGAGCGCCGCACGGCGGGGAGCAGGGGGTGTCCCGAGCCCCCCCCGTGTCCCCACACTCTCCCCGGTGTCCCAGAACGACAGAATTTCTAGGTTGGAAGGGACCTCAGGATCACCGAGTCCAACCCCTGCCCTAACCCTAACCAGTCCTCCACTGAACCATATCACTGAGCTCTACGTCTAAATGTCTTTTAAAGCCCTCCAGGGGGGTCTTTAAAACCTCAACCACTCCCCTGTGCAGCCCATCCCAACGCCTCCCAACCCTTTCCATAAAGAAATCCTTCCTAACGTCCCACCTCAACCACCCCTGGCGCAACTTTAGCCCATTTCCATCCTCCTGGCACCAGGCACGTGGCAGAACAGACCAACCCCACCTCGCTCCAGCCTCCTTTGAGGTACCTGTGGGGTGCGATAAGGTCCCCCCTGAGCCTCCTCCCCTCCAGGCTGAACGCCCCCAGCTCCCTCAGCCTCGTGAGCGTTGTTCTCCAGCCCCCTCACCAGTTTCCTCGCCGTTCTCTGGACAATTTTGAGCTCCTCGATCTCCTTCCTGTAGCGAGGAGCCCAAAACTGCACCCAGTGCTCGAGGTGCAGCCCACGGGGGGACAACCCCTGCCCCAGCCCCGCTGCCCGCGACGCTTCTTACCCAGACCAGGACGCCGCCGGTCCCCTCCCCACCATCCACCAGTCCTCCCAGTGCCTCCTGCAGCTCTCCCAACACCTCCCCGTGTCCCCCCCGCAGTGCTGGAGGTGCTGATGTTCGGGCGCGACGCCAGCATGGCCGAGGCTTGGCTGGCCAGCCAGGAGCCCATCGTGCGCTCGGCCGAGCTGGGCGGCAGCGTGGCCGAGGTGGAAAACCTCATCAAGCGCCACCAGGGCTTCCAGAAGGCGGCCGCCGCCTGGGAGGAGCGCTTCGCCGCCCTCGAGCGCCTCACCACGGTGAGGGGGGGGCAGCTGGGACCCCCCCCGGGGGGGTTGAGGGGGTGCTGACCCCCCCCCCGTGACCCCCTCGTCTTGCAGCTGGAGGAGAAGGAGCGGCGGCGGCGCGAGGAGGAGGAGGCGAGGAAGAGGCGGCCGCCGACGCCCCCCCCGCAGCCTGAGGCTGGGGGGGGTCCCGCGGTGCCCCCCGGGACCCAAAATGGGTTGGGGATGGGGGAGGCGCAGAGGTGAGGGGGGGGGAACAGGGATTTGGGGGGGACAGGGGTTTGGGGGGGAGACAGGGATTTGGGGGGGGGACACAGGGATTTGCGGGGGGGGACAGGGGTTTGGGGGGTCGCGGGGGGGTGATGCTGCAGGGTGGGGGTGTCGGGGGGGTTTAATGGGGAGGGGAGGATCTGGGGGGGTTGTGGGATTGGGGGGGGTTGTGGGACTGGGGGGGGCACCCTGGGTGGGGGGGGAACGCAGTACCCATGGGTTAAGGTTTTTTTTTGGGGTGGGGGGGTACAGAGGGGACATGGGGTCCAGGGGAAGGAGGGGACACCGGGGGGGGGTCCTGGGGTGGGGGGGTCCCATCCTATCCCCCTACCCCCCCTTGTGCCCCCCCCCAGGCCCCCAGCCCTCCAGAGCCGCCTGCCCGAGGCGCCGGCCGTGAACGGGATCTGCCCCGACAGCGCCGCTGCCCCGGTAAAGCCCCCCCCCCCAAAAAAAAAATCCCCCCCCCCCCCCCCGATTCAGGGGACCCCCACCCAAAAGGACCCACCCCCCCCCCCCTTTTTATTCTCCCCCCCCAGGTGCCAGCGGGGCCGGCGCTCACCAACGGGGCCCGGGAGCGAGGCCCCAGCCCGGGGGGGTCTCCCCGGGGGGGGCGCCCGCGGGGGGGTCCAGCCCCCGACCCTGCCCACGCCGCCACCCTGCCCCCCCGCGCCCCCCCCGCCCCCGAGAGCCTGGAGGGTGGCCTCTGCCGCAAGCACGAGATGGAGGCGCAGGGCAAGAAGGCCCCCAACAGGTGAGGACCCCCCCCCCAAAAAAAATGCCCCATGTACCCCAAAATATGCCCCCTGTACCCCAAAATACACCCCGTGCCCCCCCCACGCACACAGTGCCCCCCCTTAAGCCCCTTTCCCCTCCCCATTGCACAGTGCCCCCCCATTACACCACCTCTACCCCCAAAATCCACCCCGTGTCCCCCCCATGTACAAAATGTCCCCCCCTTAAGCCCCATTCCCCTCCCCATTACACCACCTCCCTCCAAAAAATACGCCCCGTGTACCCCCAAAATACGCCCTATGTACCCCAAAATACGCCCCATGTCCCCTAAAATCCATTTGTGCCCCCCCTTACCCCCCCTTAACCCCCCCGGGCCCCCCCAGGTCGTGGCAGAGCGTGTACTGCGTGCTGCGGGGGGGCAGCCTCAGCTTCTACAAGGACGCCAAGAGCGCCAGCCACGGGGCCCCCCCCTACCACGGGGAGCCCCCCGCCAGCCTGCGGGGCGCCCACTGCCACCCCGCCCTGGACTACAAGAAGCGCAAACACGTCTTCAAATTGGGGTACGGCGAGGGGGGGGGCGGGGGGGGGTCCTACAGGGGTTTTTTGGGGAGCCGGGGGGGACAGGACCCCACGCTGAGCCCTCTCTTTGCCCCCCCCCCCCCCCCAAGGCTGAGCGATGGCAAGGAGTACCTCTTCCAGGCCAAGGATGAGGTGAGAGGGAGGAAAATGGGGTAAAATGGGGTAAAAAGGGTTTAAAAAGGGGGGGGGGGCACACGTGGGTGTAATGGTGCCCCCCTGTGTGCCCCCCCCCAGGCGGAGATGAGCACCTGGCTGCGGGTGATCCACGCAGCGGCCGCCCTGGGTCCGGGGGGGCCGCGGGAAACGGGGGGGGCGGCGGTGGTGGCGGGGGGGGGCAAGGGGATGACGAGGGCCATGAGCATGCCCCCCGCCCAGCCCCCCCCCGCCCCCGAGGGCCCCCCCCAGCTGCGGGCCCGCGAGGGGAAGGAGAAGGAGAGGGAGAAACGCTTCAGCTTCTTCAAGAAGAACAAGTAGAGGCGGGGGGGGGGGGGACCAAAAATCGAGGGGGGGGGCCCCCAAAAATCGGGGGGGTCCCCCAAAATTGGAGGGGGAGCCCAAAATTGGAGGGGTCCCCCCAAAAATCGAGGGGTTTCCCAAAATCAGAAGGGGTCCCCCCAAAATCAAGGGGTCTCCCAAATATTGGGGGGGTCCCAAAATCGGGTGGGGGGCCCCCAAAAATCAGAGGGGGTCCCCAAAATCGAAGGGGTCCCCCAAAATCGAGGGGGGAACCCCCCAAAATCTGAAGGTCCCCCAAAAATCGGGGGGGTCCCCCAAAATCGAGGTGTCTCCAAAAATCAAGGGATCCCCCAAAAATCGTGTGGGGGGCCCAAAATTGGGTGGGGGGTCCTCAAAATCGAGGGGGGGTGCCCCAAACCGGCCGAGCTGATGGAGGGACGCGGCTGGGGGCAGCACTGGGTGGGGAGTGTGGGGTTCCCCCCCCCCCCCGCCCTGGGGTCCCCGCGTGCCCCCGCGTCCCGGTGATGTCCCCACGCTCGAAGCGGCTGCCCCCACCCCCAAATAAAAAGAAAGAGGCCGGAGAGCCCCGGGCACCGGACTGTAATGGGGACGGGGACGGGGTGGGAGGGGAGGGGATGGGATTGGGATGGGGATGAGGACAGGGATTAGGATGGGGAGGGGATGGGATGAGGACGAGGATGGGGATGGGAATGGGACAGAGACGGGGATGAGGTGGGGATGGGATGGGAATGGGATGGAAATGGGGATGGGGATGGGATGGGAATGGGATGGGATGAGAACAGGGATGGGGATGGGAATGGGATAGAGATGGGGATGGCGTGGGGAAGGGATGAGGACAAGGGCAGGAATGGGATGGGGATAGGATGGGGACAGGGATGGAGACGGGAATGGGATAGAGATGGGGATGGGATGGGGATGGGACAGGGATGGGGATGGAGATGGGGACAGGAATGGGGATGGGATGGGGATGATCTTGGGGACAGGATGAAGACAAGGATGGAGATGGGAATGGGATAGAGACTGGGATGGGGACAGGATGAGGACGGGGTGGGATGGGGACGATCTTGGGGATAGGATGAGGACAAGGATGGGGATGGGAATGGGGATAGGTTGTGGATGGGATAGGGACAGGTTGTGGATGGGATGGGGACAAGGTCAGGAATGGGATAGGATGGGGACAAGGATGGAGACAGGGGTAGGAACGGGGACAGAGATGGGGATGGGATGGGGATGGGATGGGGAAGATCTTGGGGATAAGATGAAGACAAGGGTGGAGATGGGAATGGGACAGAGATGGGGATGGGGACAGGATGGGGACGGGATGGGATAAAAATGAGGATGGAAATGGGAACGGGATGGCGATGGGGAGTGATGAGGATGGGAGGGGGTTGGGGACAAAGATGGGGGCGGGATGGGGATGGGGTCGGGATGGGGATGGGATGGGGACGGGGAGGACGAGGACCGACAGAGCCGGGCATTGGCGGCTGCGGTTGGGGCCCCAGCGGATCACCGTGGATCGCCCCAGCACTCCCCTGGCAGGGTCCCCATGGATCCCACTCTTCCCCACCCCATTCTGGTACCCCCCGGCTGAGAGCCCTTCAGCCTCCCTGCCAGATCCCCCTGCGGGGCTCCCAGTGGGTCTCTCCAGTCCCCCCAGCTCCCAGTGGGTTCCCCCAGATCCCCCCCGTGAGTCACCAATGGATCTCCCCAGATCCCCCCATCGGGCTCCCAATGGATCCTTCCAGCGCCCCCGGACTCCCAGTGGATCCCCCCATCAGACTCCCAGTGGATCCCTCCAGCCCCCCCCCCCCATCGGGCTCGTAATGGATCCTTCCAGTCCCCCCGGAGTCCCAGTGGATCCTCCCAGATCCCCCCATCAGTCACCAATGGATCCTTCCAACCCCCTACCCGCAGGGCTCCCAATGGATCCTTCCAGCTCCCCACCCCGCGGGGCTCCCAATGGATCCCCCCAGACCCCCCCGTCAGCCCCCAATGGATCCTTCCAACTCCCCCCAGACCCCCGGACTCCCAATGGATCCCCCCAGGTCCCCCCACAGGGCTCCCAATGGATCCTTCCAGCTCCACCCCCCCGCAGGCTCCCAATGGCTCCCCCCAATCCCCCCTTCAGCCCCCAATGGATCCTTCCATCCCCCCTCCCCCCCCCGCTCCCCATGGTTCCGCCCGCCTCCCCCCGGCGGCCTCCCAATGGGCCGCTCCTCTCCCCCTCACCCCACCCCCCGTTTCCAATTGGCCCCTCACTCCCCGTGAGGGCGGACACATCTCCTGACGGACAACCTCCTCAGCCAATCAGCGGGCGGGGCGCTGCCGGGTGGGGGTGTGGGGGAGGCGCAGCGCGGAGCCGCCGCCATTTTGCGAGCAGCGAGCGGCGAAGGGGGCGCAGGTGGGGGCGGGGCCGGCACCGGGAGGGCACGGGGGGGGGTGGGGGGGCACCGGAGGGGGGTGGGGGGGTGCCAGGGGGGGTCCCGGGGGTGATGGGGGGGTGCCGGGTGGTACCGGGGGGGGTTCCGGGGGGCACCGGGGGGCACCGGGGGGTACCGCGGGGGGGGCCCGGGGGGGCACCGGGGGGGGTGGGGGTTGCCGGGGGGGGTCCCGGGGGTGCTGAGCCCGTTCCCCGCCGCAGGGCCGGCGCCATGGTGAAGCTGTTCATCGGCAACCTGCCGCGGGAGGCGACGGAGCAGGAGATCCGGGCGCTGTTCGAGCAGTACGGCAAGGTGCTGGAGTGCGACATCGTCAAGAACTACGGCTTCGTGCACATCGAGGACCGCACGGCGGCCGAGGACGCCATCCGCAACCTGCACCACCACAAGCTGCACGGCGTCTGCATCAACGTGGAGGCCAGCAAGAACAAGAGCAAGGCCTCCACCAAGCTGCACGTGGGCAACATCAGCCCGGCCTGCACCAACCTGGAGCTGCGGGCCAAGTTCGAGGAGTACGGCCCCGTCATCGAGTGCGACATCGTCAAGGACTATGCCTTCGTGCACATGGAGCGGGCGGAGGACGCGGTGGAGGCCATCCGGGGGCTGGACAACGCCGAGTTCCAAGGTGGGACGGGGATGGGATGGGGGTGGGCTCCGCCGATGGACCCCGGCTCCGCTGCGTCGACGTCCCTCAGAGCCCGGGCAACGGAGCTGGGGACGTGGGGACGGTGCTGGCGGCACCACGGCCTCCGC
Organism: Mergus octosetaceus; assembly: GCA_036873955.1. Classification (NCBI taxonomy): domain Eukaryota; kingdom Metazoa; phylum Chordata; class Aves; order Anseriformes; family Anatidae; genus Mergus; species Mergus octosetaceus. Next base: position 83,503 of record JBAGBL010000136.1, read on the forward strand.
TTGACGAGACCTCGGGTTTGCAGTGGGCTTGAGGCTGCTTTGAGCACCCAAATCCCCCCAGCTGTGCTCCGAGAGCCTCCTGTAGGGCATCAGGCGTCTCCAGGCATCTCCACTTGAGTTGAGCGTGGAAAGATGCGTTTTGGGGTTTTTTGTTGGCGTTTTTTGTTGGCATTCCTGCGCTCTGTAACGTGGCAGGCCTGTTTCTTTCCCGAGGGTCAGTCACGGCAGTGACCCCGTAGGACCTGGGGCATTTGGGGTGGGCTGTGGGGGTTCTTCTCCGACCGACCCAACACAGCCGAGGAGCCCGATGGCGAAGCCCCGGCTCTGGTCCAACGCTGCCGGTGCTGCCCAGTAAGAGGGCGGGCAGAGGCGCTGCCGCGGTGCTGAGCCCCCTTTGTGGCCAAAATCGAGCGCATCCCCGTCGGGCTGGCCCCAAACCCATCCTCTGGGTCATCGGGGACGTGTCCGGGTCATCCCGATGCACTGCCGTCCTGTCCCACACATTGTGGGGCCGGTTCGGTCCCGCCGATCCGCGCCGCTGCCCCCAAAATTCGTCTTCAGCCAGGGCTGTGCAGCACCGCCCGTTCCCCTGCTCATGGACGTGGCCCCCGGTTGCTCCCTGCTCAGGCACAGGCCCGCGGCCGCCTCCCCTTTTTGGGGGGGTCCCCTCACTGCCGCCGCGGTCGGTGCTGCCATCTGGCACAGCGGGACCCGCTCGGGGTCACCGCAGCAGGACGGCACGCCGTTTTGGGGCAGAAAGCTGGTTTTATGCGACTTCGGCTGGATGGCGAGGTCGCTGGGGGCTCACTTGGTGCCCCGAATCCCTCCCAGCCCAATTCGGGCGGCTCCGAGCGCTCCGTCTCGCTGGTGTCACCGCGGTGCCTTCCCGGTAAGTCGGCTCGCTGCGCCACGCGGCACGGCTGCTCCTGGAGCTCGTCGACGCAGGGCGGTGGTGCCTGGAGCGGAGCGGAACGAGCGGCTCGGGGGGCTGGTTGTGTCCTGCTGTGTTTTACTGTGCATGCTTTGTAACCGAGCTCTTGGTGCGGCCCTGAATTACAGCCTCCCTTTTGCGTCTGTTTCTTCAAGGCAAGCGGATGCGCGTGCAGTTGTCCACCAGCCGGCTCAGGACCGCGCCCGGGATGGGAGACAAGAGCGGCTGCTACCGGTGCGGGAAGGAAGGGCACTGGTCTAAAGAGTGTCCGGTAGATCGCCCGGGGCAAGTGGCTGACTTTACCGAGGCCTATAACGAGCAGTACGGAGCCGTGCGCACTCCCTACACCGCGGGCTATGGGGAGACCATGTATTACGATGACGCGTACAGCGGGATGGCCGACTACTACAAGCGCTACCGCGTCAGGTCCTATGCGACGGCCTCTGCATACGACGCCTATGCAGAGCAGACCATGGCCCAGTACTCCCAGTACGCCCAGTACTCCCAGGTCCAGTCCACGGCCATGGCCGCCACCACAGCCATGGCCAGTCGCATCCCCACCACCCTAGACCCCTACGATAGAGCTCTGCTGCCCACCCCGGGCGCGGCCGCCGCGGTCGCCGCCGCCGCCACCGCCGCGGCGGCGGCGGCCTCCTCCACCTATTACACCCGGGATAGAAGCCCCCTGCGCCGCACGGCAGCCGCGGCCACCACCGTCGGAGAGGCGTACACTTACGATCGTAGTCAGCTGTCGCCGGTCTCGTCGGTCGCTCGGGCCTCCCTCTACGACATGCAGCGCTTCGGGCGCGACCCGTACGCGGACAGGGCGCGGTACTCTGCCTTTTGAGCCGAGGTGAGCGTCTGCGCAGGGCTGCTCCGTGCTGCTTGTCCTTGTGCTGCCCGCGGGGGCTGCGTGGGGGCCCCGGCGGCTCGGAGCACGGGCTCCGTTAACCCCCCCCGACGCCGCCGGCCGGGCGTCTGCGCCCTGCGTCCTGCCCGCAGCTGGGGTTCAGTCGGGTAGAGCTGAGTAAAGGGGTCAGGATTCGGCACAAGGACCCGAACCGGGCCCTTTCTGGACATTAAAGCCCAGATGCTGGCTCTGGAAGCCACCGCGACGAGTGCCAGCGCCTCGCAGTGCTCCCGGGGGCAGGGAGCAGGACCCCAAATCCACCCCCCGGGCACCCGGTGAGGGGAGACTCCTCTCCCCGCTCGGCTCCCGGTAAAACCGTGCCCTGCTCTGGTGGGAGCCTCCCGCTGCCGTGGCAAGGGCAGAGCCGAGCTGGGCTCACGGCTGGACTCCGGTTGCTTGCAGGAGGCCGCTGGCGCCGTGCAGGGCTCGGCATGGCCCCGGCTCCCAGGCGGGCGCTGAATTCTGCTTTTCTCTTGCAGGTAAGGTATTTGCGGCTGGACGCCGGGGTCCCGTGGCAGGTGAAAGCTGCGCCGCGCGCGTCGGACGGTGCCGCACTTCCAGGCCCGCCCCGCCTCAGCTAACGAACCGGGTCCCTAACGGACGCTCGAGCTTCTTCGTAGCGTAGTCAGGAGTAGCTTAACCCCCTCCCCACCCCCTTCGTATGTTTTGATTTTTCGGGATTTGCTCTCAATTAGCTCCGTGTCCCCCCTCCCCGCCCCGTGCTGCCCTCCAGCCCGGCCGCCCCTAGCTGGTCTAGGCTCAGGTTTAGCGCGAGCGTAGCCGTAGTGCGAGCTTTGCTTCCCTGCTCCCCCCCCTTCCCCTCGCAGCCTGGGCTGTAGCTTTTTTTCTTTTTTTTTTTTTTCTTCTTTTTTTAACGTGCTTATTTTTTAAAGAGAATCAGTCTTAACTTTGTAATACTGAATGATGGAGCTGAGTCAGAAGCGCTGAGTCGAGCCCCCCCGGCTCGTTGCCACCGGTGTGGGGCACAACCCGCCGCCCCCCCCCCTCGGCCTTTAGCCTCCTTTCCAGTGAAATAAAACTCTTTTAACAAACCCGGGCGTGTGTCTGGCGTGCGGGCGCTTCCCCCTCCAAGTCCCTGGGGGCTTTTCTCCAGCCACGCCCCCCCCCGGGGCTCCTGGGCTGCCCCCAGAAAGCAGCAAATGAAGGGGGGGGGCAGGAGAGGCCCGGCCTTGCTTTGTGGCCTCCCCTTGCTGGCAGCACCCCCCTGACCCCGCTGCTGGGCTAATTAACCCCAACGAGGCTGGCTCGTTAATCCCTGCTGCTAGCAGGGTGGGCCCCACAGAACCCCCACGCACCCCCTGCCTGGCTGCTGTCCCTTGTGCTCTCCAGCCTCCCCCCCACTCCCCTCCCTGGCTCATTAGGTAACGATGTTAATTAATTAAACGCTTGCCTGGGTCGCAGCTTTGCTGGCAGCCGCTGTCCGGGCCTCTCATCTCGTCCCTAGGCTCCTGGCTGTGGTGTTTTTTGGTGTCCTGAAGCCAGCAGCAGCTCCAGGTGCGTTTCCAGATTTAATTCCTCTGCCTCCTCCAGCTAACGGCCTCCACCCGCTCGCCTCCTCCTCTCCCAACTCTTCTAACTCCTGCTCCTCACGGCACCGCTGCCACTCGGTTAAGTTTTTACCAGCACCTCCAGCCCTCTGCACCTCCGGCCGTGGTCCTGCTGCTTTATTTTACCGGGAGCCTCTCGCTGATGCCACGGCCTGGAAAACGAGGGGGAGAAGCGTTAGGCCCCGTGACACCGCGCCGCTTAATTAACGATTCCCTTGATTTGCCGTTCCAGCAGCGGGCTGGGGCCGCTTTTCTTTCCTCAGGCTGCGTTTTCACCGCGCTGACTCCATGATCTCGGTGTGCAGGGGGGTCCCAGCCCTCCAACAGACCCGACCGAGCGGCGAGGGGGCCACCAGCACCCTGCTGCCGTCCCCACCGCCCCCCAAACAAGAAGACAAGGGACAGCAAACACTTTTACAAACTTTAATGATGGTTCCAGCAGCAAGGAAGAGGCCGGTGGGGCCCGAGCGAGCCACTCGGCCACACAGAGGGAGTGCTGCCACTCGCCCCAGGCTGAGCGAGCCCATTACATTCGAGAGCTACTCCGCTAAAACCGAAGTGTCGCCGGGAGGGGCCGGTCAGATTTCACTTAGTGAACGCTGAGAGAGAAACGAAACGGTGGCCGGAGAGAAAACCTGACTGCGCCGCAGCGAAACAGGAGTAGGACAAGCGGGGGATGCCCCAAATGACCAAAATACTCCCCTGAGGGGACCATCCCCAGCAGGAGGCCACCACCCCGCTGCCCTGTCCTTGGAGGTGACCCCAATCCCTCTGCTTGCAGAAATTTGTGATTTCTTTCAGAAATCTGCTGCCACCCACCCAAAAGAGAGCATTCTGGGCGGAGACGCGTGCAACAAACGCGTGTGGCCGACCCTCCAGCCCCAAACCTGCTGGTTTGCCTCTAGCAGGGACAGGGACAGTGGTGGGATGCGGTCTGACCCTGAACCCCACTGCAACACGTCCCTGAACGGCCGGGCTGGGCAAAGAAATACAGAGGACAAGGGTTTCCAAACGGAAAACAGCCCAGCTTTTTATTTACAGTCATACAAAACGTCACTCGGTGCTGCTGCGTCGAGCCCAACGCCGTGCCTGGGTTGAAATGAAGGCTTTAAAAAAGGCGAGAGGAAGAAAAAACGGGGACGGGGGAGCCAAAAGAGCTCCTTGCTCGGCGGCGCCGATCGCTCGGGTTACAAAACGCGCCCGGGTGGCGAGGGGATTGCTGAGAGAGCCCCGCGCGGCGCAAAGGAGACGGTGCCACGACGCTAACGGCGCTGCAGGGAACGGCCGAGGGGCTGCGCGGCCACCTCGCGCTCCTCCCGGGCACAGAACAACAGGTTTTCAAACCGTGAATCCAAAACCTTCTAAAAACGGGAGAAAAAAAATCAAAGAGGGGGAAAAAAAAAACGATAATAAAAGGCAGCTAAAAATAACCGTCCCTGCCCAGGAGCAGGCGAACCACACTGGGTGCGGCGGCGAGCGTTGCGCCGCCGGTGCCACTGGAGACGGCGCGGAGGGGAGGGAGCGACCCGGCGGCGCTCCCGGGAGGCGTCCCAAGGGAATGGCGCACGCCCGCCGGCCCTAGAGGCGGCGCTGGTAGCCCGAGTGCACGCGGGCCGGGGGCAGGTAATCGCCGTAGCCGCCCGAGTAGCGGGCGTAATCGGCGTGCGCTTCCGGAAGGCGGCGGTAATCCAGCGGGGACTTTGTCGGCGAGCGGCGGTACGCAAGCGGCGAGTCCGCTAAGCGGCGGTAATCTGAGAGGTCAGACAAACGGCGGTCTGAATTGTACCTGGTCGAGAGAAGAGAGAGGGCGTGAATAAAGCGCCGGGGCACGGCCGAGAGGGCGCCCCGAATCCTGGCACGGTGCAGGGAGCACCCGCAGCAGCTCGCTGCCGCTGCCCGACTGGAGGCGGGCAAAGCTTTTTGCCGTTGCAGCCTCCCCGGTAAACAAGCGAAGCCGATTCCCCCCAAACTATGGGGGGCAAACAAGCACTTGGCGAACCCGCCGCGGTCCTGAGGCACCGGCGGTGCCCGGCACCGAGCGACGCAGCCACCTCCCGGCGCAACGGCACGGGTGACCGGCCCGGCACGCTCACAGACACCGAGAGCAGCCCCCGGGTGAACAGCGCGGCCTCAAAGAGGGGCGAGAACCCACCCGCGCCCACCCCCAGCCCCAGCCAGGCGCAGAGAAGCGAGGGGAGGGGGTTACGCGGGGGGTGCGGCGCCCGCGCTGCGCTCCTGGCTGTTAGCTCCGCGGGCGCACCGGGGGCCGAGAGAGGCCCCCCGCTACGCACCAGCCGCCGCCCCTGGCCCAGCTGCGTACCTTTTTGCCAGAGCCGAGGACTTTTTGTACGGATCGTCATAGCCGGCGCTGCGAGGCGGCGAGAGGCGGGTGCGCTCGTAGGGCGGTGCGACGGCGGCGGCCTGCGACAGGCCCAAGTAGGAGGCCGCCTGCTGGCCCAGCTGGCTCGGCCCGTCGTAGGCGCTGCCCGGCTGGGCTCTGTAGGCGGCCGCCAGCGACGCGGAGGAGGCCTGCTGCACCGGGTAGGAGGCCGCCATCGAGTTGGAGGCCTGGGCTCGGTAGGCCGCCGTCAGCGGGGCGGAGGCCTGCGCCTTGTAGGAGGCTGCGGCGGCCTGGCTGCCGTAGGAGGCGGCCAGCGAGGAGCCCGCCGGGGCGCCGTAGGTGGCGGAGAGCGCGGCGGCGGACTGGCTGCCGTAGGAGGCGGGCAGGTTGGCGGCGGGCTGGGCGCCGTAGGAGGCCGAGTGGCCGGCGGTGGGCTGGGCGCCGTAGGAGGCCGAGAGCGCGGCCACCGGCTGCGCGCCGTAGGAGGCTGAGTGGCCGGCTACCGGCTGGGCGCCGTAGGAGGCGGCGGTGTGGCCGGCCATGGGCTGGGCGCCGTAGGACGTGGCATGCGCGGCCACGGCCTGGGCGCTGTAGGAGACCGAGAGCACAGCGCCGGCCTGGGCGCCATAGGAGGCAGCGTGGCCGTCAAGGGACTGCGCGCCATAGGAGGCGGTGTGGCCGGCAGCGGCCTGCACGCCATAGGAGGCTACGTGCGTCGCCACGGCCTGGGCACCGTAGGAAACCGTGGGGCCGGCGGCAGGCTGTGCGCCATAGGCGGCGGCGGCCTGGGCGCCGTAGGTGGCCGAGTAGCCAGAGGCGGCCTGCGCCCCGTAGGAGGAGGCCAGGGCCGTGGACTGGACGCTGTAGCTGGAGAGCTGGGAGGCGGCGGCGGGCTGCGCGCCGTAGGAGGCGGCGGCAGGCTGCGCGCCGTAGGAGGCCAGGGAGTTGGCGCCGGGCTGCGCGCCCGAGGCGCCCAGGGCCACGGCGGCCTGGGAGCGGTAGGCGCCGCCCAGCGAGGCCGAGGGCTGGGCGCGGTAGGCGGCTGCCTGGCCCGTGGTGGGCTGCGGGCGGTAGGCCATGCCCAGCGAGGCCGAGGGCTGGGCGCGGTAGGCGGCCCCCAGCGAGGCCGAGGGCTGGGCGCGGTAGGCGGCCGGCTGCGCCGTCATGGGGAGCGTCACCGCCGAGTAGCCGCCGGCTCTGGTCGGGGAGCGCCGGAGGGGGCTGCGGTCCCGCCCGAAGTAGGCGGGGGAGGAGGGCCGCGCCTGCGGGTCGAAGCCGTCGTACTTGCCGGCGGCGGCGGTGCCGAAGCGCTGCTGGTAATCGTACAGGGAGGAGGAGGAGGCGGCGGCGGCGGCATAGCCGGCGGCGGCCGAAGGGAAGGCGGCGTCCGCGACCCTCCGCTGCTCGAAGCCCTCGATCTTGGGCTGGAACTTCTCCCTGTACTCCAGGCCTATCCGCTTGTTCTTGTCCACCACGACGCCGGCCTGCACGGCCGGGCCCATGCCCTTTTTCTGCACGTTGGTGGAGAGCTCCACATTGACTCTTCTTCCTTTCACCTCCTTCCCATTAAGATTTTCGATGGCAACTTTTGCATCTGCTTCGTTCTCCATGTGAACAAATGCATAGTCTGATAAAGCAGCAGACAGAGGGTTATCAGTGGGGGAGAAAAGACATTTCGTTACAGGAGCGAACGCTTAACGAGGCGCGCGGCCCCGCTCCACCCTACACGCAGCCCGCCGAGCTGCGGCCCAGCCGACCGACACCGGCAGCGGCCCCGCTCGCGCCGAAACCTCCCCACGGGGCCCCGGGCTCGAGTGGAGCGAGCGCGTCCTCCTGGCACCCTGAGGGCCACCACCCGACCGTGGGGAAGGAAAAACTGCAGCCACTGACCTGAGGCTCAGAGCAGGTTTGGGTTAAAGCAGGGCTTTGCCCGCCCCAGGCCCTGTTCCCCACCCTTTTGGCCAAGATCAGCGGGCTGCTGACAGCTCGGGTCAGCCTCAGTGTGCTCCCACCCTGTAATTAGCACCGTGAGCCCAGCGGAGCTGCCCAGCCCCGCTTTCTGCTCCTCTTGCCACTGTTTTCCTCCCTCCCTCACCCCAGCACAGCGTGCCCTGCCGCAGGCCACCACTCTGTGCGGGGCACGACCCCTCGCCGCAGTCAGAGCCCCCCCGGGACCTCTCCGCGCCAGTCCTCGGCCTGCACGAGGCCTCTCAGCAGCAAGCAGAAAGAGACAGCAGGAAGAGGAGAGGAGCGACGCCGGGGCAAAGGGCCGCGGCACCGAGCGGCTCGGCTCCAGAAGGGAGCGAGGCCCGCGGGCAGCGCGTTCCGGCAAGGCGTTAGAGGCGTCCCGAGGCCTGGCAGCGAGGAGCTGAGCAGAAGAAGCAGCGCAGGAAGGTGAATCATTAACCGAGAGCGGAGGCGAGAGCCGAGAGAAGCGTGAGAAGCAGCAGAGACCTGGTAGCGGCACCGTGACACCAGCAGGCTGGAGCCGGGCCCAACGGCCGCCTGCAGCACGTGAGGGAGCGCGTCTGGGGGCTGGACCCCCATTATGGGGGCTCAGGAGGCATGGGGGGGCTCAATCCCCACCTCACAGCAGCTCTGGGAGCTCGTCGTGGTGCCTCCGTGGCGGTGACCCACGGTGACAAGCCGGAGGCGCAGCCGCTGGCACCCCCCAGGAGCCCCCTTCCACCGGCAGCACCGGGGGGGGAGCCTCAGGGCAGCCCCCCCCCTGAAAGTTTCAGCGTGCTCAGAGGTACCGTTCGCTGAACGCAGCGCTAGGGCTGGGCAAACGCCATAACAACGCCTCAAAGTCCAGCTAAAACGTGGTCAACGCGTGCGTCACCTCACCCAGCCTCCCCCCAGCTCGCTCCCCCTGCTCCACACCACTGCTCCCCCCTATCCCAGGCTCCTTCCAGCAGCAGGAAGCACTCAGGCGCTGCGCACACTTCCAGATTCTGCTGTAAAGGTGCAAAAAACGCCCTTAGAGGTCCCTGAAAAGCCCCAAACCTGCCCTGGCAGCCCACCCCCTTTTAGGGGCTGCCGCAAAGCCCCCCCCAAATCAGCCACGAGGACGCCAGAAACATTTGGCGTGGGTTTCGGCGCCGTTCTCCAACGGGGCGGGGAGCGTCCTGGTGGGGCTGCGACCTGGGACGAGAGAGAGCAGAGGCAACAGCATCACCCTGCCGCGGGGCAGCCCCAGCTGGCACCTTCTCAAGCGAGGTGGGGTCGTGGAGAGACCTCGGCGCGAGGCAATCCCCCCCCCTTGATGCTGCACCCCAGAATTAACCGCATGAGGGGGCCCCGAGCCAGGGCAGCCTCTCAGAAGTTTGCGTTCCCTGTGCCTCAAAAAGTTTAGAGCTCGCTGTGAACCAGCTGGAGGAGATTTGGGCAGAGAAAGTGGTGGTGGAGGGGGAGGGAAACACCTCCCAGCCCTTAACGGGGACAAATTCCAGGAGCACGCATAGCTCTGGGCCAGCCCTTTGCGTCCCCGTCCCATGGGCGCGGGGGGGGGTGAGCCCCAGCGCCCAGCAGCAGGGCTGGGGGAGAGCCCGGTGTGGTGTGGGGGGGCTGTACGGTACCGGGGGGGTCTTTACCGGGGGAGGCCGCCAGAACGGGCCGGGGAAAGGGAGGGGAGAGCGGGGGGGGGGGGGGGGGGGGGGGGGCAGAAGCCGCAAGGCACCGGTCGGAAAACGGCGCAGCCCCGGCCACAACCGGCGACGGAGCGGCTCCCAGGACGGAGGCGGGGGGGAGGCCGAGGGGAGCGGCCCCGGGAGCGTTGGCGGCGGGTCCGGTACCTTTGACCACGTCGCACTCGACGACGGTGCCGTACTGCTGGAAGAGCGAGCGGAGCTCGCCGCTGGTGCAGGCGGCCGAGACGTTGCCGACAAAGATCTTGCAGGTGTTGGTGGGCCGCGGCCGCGAGGGCTCCACCACGATGCGGCGGCCGTGCAGCTGGTGGCCGTTGAGCTGCGCGATGGCGCGGGCCGCCGCCGCCTCGTCGCGGAGGTGCACGAAGGCGAACTGCTTCATCAGCGCGATGCCCAGCACGGGCCCGGCGGCGCCGGCGAACAGCTCGCTCAGCTCCTCCGCCGTCGCCTCCTCGGGCACGTTGCCCACGAAGAGCTTTATGCCGGGACGCATGGCGGCGGCGGGGAGCGCGGCGGCCTCACAAAATGGCGGCCGCACCTCAGCGCTGAGGGGGAGAGGCGAGCGAGCACTGCGCACGCGCGCCGCCTTCCCGCCCACCTCACCGCGCATGCGCACCCGCAGCTCCCGCCTGTATCCTCGGAAGTCGCCTAGCAACAGCCCCCCCCCCCAACGAGCGCGGACCCGATTTGGCCGAGTGGCCGCGGGAGGGCGGGGCCTCGCTAGGCCACGCCCACTCTTAAAGGGGCCGCGGGACCGGTTCTGAGGGGGCCTGAAAGGGCTGCGGGGCGGAGAAAGCACTTTATTACACGTCTTTAATTTTTTATAAATATTTACACTTTATTATATATATTTGCACTCTAGTTCCTCCTCAGATCATATAATTATACTTGATTATAAAAAATATACACTTCAGTCACTCCCCAGATCATATATTTGTATTTTTTTATATAAAAATAGGCACTCTGGTTCCTCCTCAGATCATATATTTGTATTTTTTCATCTAAATTTACACTTCAGTTTCGCCTCAGATCGCACAATTACACTTTATCGCAGAAGTTTGCACTCCGGTTTCTCCTTGGACTGTATATTTTTATTTTTTTATATAAATTTGCACTCCAGTTTCTCATCAGATCACACAATTATGCTTTATCATATAAATTTTCACTCCGTTTCCCCTCAGATCATATATTTATGCTTTATCATATAAATTTTCACTCTGTTTCCCCTCAGATTGTACAAAAATATCCTATAAATTCACACAGTTTCTCCTCAGACCACACAACTATACAATCATACAACTTCACACTGGGTTTCTACTCAGATCTTATATTTTTCTATACCAACTTGTGCTCTGGTTTCTCCTTCCTCAGATCATGTATTTATACTTTATCGTATAAATTTGCACTCATTTTCCCCTCAGATCCTGTAATTATATTTTTGATATAAATTTGCCCTCCGTTTATCCCTCAGATCGTACAACTACATCATATAAACTTGCACTCGGTTCCTCCTCAGATCACACATTTGTATTTTATCCTATAAATTTGCACTCCAGTTTCCTCTCAGATCCCATAATTACACTTTATCCTATAAATTCACACTTGGTTCCTCCTCAGATGGTATAATTATACTTCATCCTATAAATTCTCACTCAGTTTCCCCTCAGATCGTATATTTATGCTTTATCCTATAAATTCACACTCGGTTCCTCCTCAGATCGCATAATCACAATTTTTATACAAATCCGCACTCTGTTTTTCCCTCAGATGGCATAATTATATTTTCTATATAATTTTGCACTCCGTTTTTCCCTCAGATTGTACTATATCACATAAATTTGCACTCCGGTTTCCCCTCAGATCCCACAGTCACGCTTTATCCTATAACTTCGCACTCTGTTTTTCCCTCAGATCATACAACTATATCCTATAAATTCACTCAGTTCCTCCTCAGATCGCATAATCACAATTTTTATACAAATCCACACTCTGTTTTTCCCTCAGATGCTGTAATTACACTTTTTATATAAATTTTCACTCCGTTTTCCCCTCAGATCCCACAGTTACCCTTTATCCTATAACTTTGCACTATATTTTCCCCTCAGATACTATAATTATATATTTTTACACCCCCCGCAGCCCCGGTTTCTCATAAACCCCCCCCCCGATTCCTTGCAGCCCCTACAGGTGTGGGGTGGGGGCCGGGGGGGGTCCGGGGGCAGCTCGGTCGCGCTCGTCCCACAGCGTGACCCCATCGCAGCTGCAGATGCGTTTGGGGTTCTGGAAGAGCCCGGCCGCCCTCGCCACCACGCCGCAGGCCAGCCTGGGGGGGCACAGGGTGTGAGGGGGGGCTTCGTGTGTCCCCCCACCCCTTTTTCGAGCCCCCCCATCGCTCACCTCGGCCCCGAGTTCCCTGTCACCCGTGACAGCGGGTGGGAGCCCCGGCCCAGGTCGTCCTCGCCCGCGTCCACCACCACCGAGCGCCCGATGATGTCCCAGACCTGGGGGGCACACGGAGCAGGGGCTCGGGACCACCCCCAAAGATTTGGGGCACAGGGTGGCCCCCCCAGACCCTCCCCAGACCCCCCCATGGCCTCACCTTCAGGCGCGAGTCCTCCATGCGGAAGGCGGCCCGGCCATCGGCGTCTGCCCAGATGTTGCCCAGGTCCCCGGCGTGCTATGGGGCAGAATGGGGGGGTCAGGGGAGACCCCAAAACTCCCCCCCCCCCCCCCATCCACCGGTCCCGGGAGTCCCGCAGGCTCACCCGGTGCTCGTCCTCGGGTCCCCCGTGGCACTCCCCGTCAGGGTTGAAATGGTCCCCACAGCTGTGGGGGGGGACGTGGGGTGAGGTCGGGGTGTCCCCATCCCCCGTTGGGGTCCCCGTTCCCCACTGGGGTATCCCCTTTCCCCATTGGGGTGTCCCTCTCCCCTATTGGGGTTTCCCTGTTCTCCATTAGGGCACCCCCATTCCCCAATTGGGGTCCCCATTCCCCATCGGGGTGTCCCTGTCCCCCATTGCGGCATCCCCATTCCCCATCAGGACATCCCCATTCCTCATTGGGGTCCCCATTTCCCATCGGGATGTCCCCATTCCCCATCAGGGCGTCCCCATTCCCTATTGGGGTGTCCCCATTCCCCATCGGGGCATCCTCATTCCCCATTAGGGTCCCCATTCCCCATCGAGATGTCCCCATTCCTAGTTGGGGTGTCCCTGTTCCCCACTGGGGTCCCCATTCCCCATTGGGGTGTCCCCTCTCCCCATTGGGGTCACCTGGAGACCCCCCACTGGGGTCCCCATTCCCCATCGGGGTTTCCCCATCCCCTCACCTGTCGCAGGAGCGGGACAAATCCCCGAACTCGTGCACATGCAGCCCATGGGGGCCCGGCTGCAGCCCGTCGATGGCCCCGTCCACCAGGCAGCACCGTGGGGTCACCTGCAGGAACCGCACCAGACCCCGCACCCCGCCAGGACCGGCCACCGCCGCCACCGCCGCCCCCAGGCTGCCTGTGGGGACCCCCAGCCTATTTTAGGACCCCCTCCCCAGCCCAATTTGGGGCCCGCGCCCCCCCTAACGGTTCGTACTCACCCTCCTCGGCGCCCCCCATGCCCTTCAGCACTGCGCGGCGCCCCGAGGCCTCCAGCAGCTCCCGCACGCGCTCGGCCGCCAGCTCAGTCTCCACCAGCACCGTCTGCGCCTCCAGACGCACCTCCAGCAGCCGCACGCCTGCGGGGACGCATGGTGACACTGCGGGGACACCGGGGGGCACCGGGGGGACACCGGGGGGGGGATTTGGGGGTGTGGGGCTCACCTGGGGCTCCCCGCAGCGCCGCCCGCACGGCCTCGGCGCAGCTCTCGCAGCTCATCTGCACGGCGAACTCCAGCTGGGGGAGAGATGGGGTGTGGGGTCAGGGGGGTGTGGGGTGGTGGGGGGGCCCCAAAGGTTGCTCTGGCCCCGGGGCTATGCACCCCAAAATTTCTGTGGCCCCAAAATCCCGTAGCTGGGGAGCTACAGCCCCAGAATTCTATAGCTGGGGATATTCACTCCAAAAATCCCACAGCTGGGGCTCTACAGTCCCCAAATCCTATAGGTGGTGTTATTCACCCCAAGAATCCCACAGCTGGGGTTCTGCACCCCCAAAAGTCCCATCGCTGGGACCCTACACCCCCAAAATCCCACAACTGTGGTTCTTCAGCCCTAAAAAACCCATAGCTGGGGCTCTACACCCCCAAAATCCTATAGCTGGAGCCCTGCACCCCAAAAATCCCATAGCTGGCGTTATTCACCCCAGAAATCGCACAGCTGGGGCCCTGATCTCTCAAAGCCCTAAAGCTGAGGCCCTGCACACCCAAAATCCCAAAGCTGGGGCCCTTCACCCCAGAAATCGCACAACTGGGGCCCTGCACCCCCAAAATCCCACAGCTTGGGCTCTGCACTCCCCAAACCCCATAGCTGGGGCCCTTCACCCTAAAACCCCGCAGCTGGGAACCAGCACCCCCAAAATCCCAAAGCTGGGGCTTTTCCCCAAAAAAATCCCAAAACTGGGGCCCTGCACCCCCAAAACCCTATAGCTGGGACCCAACACCCCCAAAACCCTAAAGCTGGGACCCAATACCCCCAAAATCCCAAAGCTGGTGTTATTCACCCCAAAAATCCCAGAGCTGGGGCCCTGCACCCCAAAACCCCCCAGTTTCCCCCCCGGCCGCCCCCTCACCCTGCAGCTGGGCCCGCGGGGCCCCGGCGCCGCCATAGCCGCGGCCTCGCTCCCGGCCGCGCGGAACCAAAGCGGCGGCGCCCGCGGCGGGGGCCGGACCCGTGATGGGGTCGGACCGGGAGCCGCTTCCGGCGCGCCGTTGCCATGGAAACGGGGGGGGCCGCCGCAGGCTTCTGGAGGCCGCTGTAGGCCGCGGGGAGGCCCCGGAGTTTGTAAGGGGCCGGGGGGGAGCTCGGGGGGGCCCATGGGGGGTGGGGGGCCGAGCGCCGTGCAGGGTTGGCGATCTTCGTTACTGGGGGGAGATCTGGGGGTGCTTGCGGGGGGCTGAGAGCAATTTTGCGGGGATCCCAGGACGTTTTGGGGGGTTCTGGGACGATTTGGGGGGGTCCAGGACATTTTGGTGGGGATTCCCTGCAATTTTGGGGGGTTCCGGGATGATTTGGGGGTCCTAGAATGATTTGGGGAGTCTCAGGACAATTTTGAGGTGGTTCCACACTGTTTTGGGGGGGGGGTCCAGGTAGTTTTGGGGGTCCTAGGACAATTTGGGGGGCGTTCAGGGCGTTTTGGGGCAGTTCCAGAAAGATTTGGGGGGGGGGTCCAGGACGATTTGGGGGATCCCAGGCTGGTTTTGGGGGTCCCAGGATGTTTTGAGGGGGTTCAAGAATGATTTGAAGGTCCTAGGATGATTTGGGGGGGGTGCAGGACTTTTTAGGGGTCTTGGGATGATTTGGCGGGGGGGGGGTCAGGATGTTTTGTGGGGTTCCAGAATCATTTGGGGGGTTCCAGGATGATTTGTTGGGTGGTCCAGGATGATTTGGGGTATGCCAAGATGACTTGGGGGTCCTAGGACGACTTGAACGGGGACCCCAGGACATTTTTGGGGAGGTTCCGGGACATTTTGGGGGTCCCAATCCAATCTGGGGGGGCTTTTCACCTCTTCCACAGGTTCAGAGCAATGGAGCCCCCACCGCGGCGCAGCCTCGCCACCCCGACGCTCGATCAGAAGCTGGCGGCTGACCTGCGGGAGCTGCGAGCCATCGCCAGCGCCGACCTCCGCGCTATCCCCTGCCTGCTGCCCCTCACCCTGCTGCCCCCCCGCACCCCCCACCCACCCCCCCCAGCCACCGCCCCCCACCCCGGCACCGCCGCGGCACACCGAGCCCGCTCACTGCCGGCACAGACAGAGCAACAGCACCGGGTGGAGGAATCGGGGGTCTCACCGTCACCCCCACCGCCCCCCCAGCCCCTCTCTGTGCCGGCGCTGCCACCCCCCAGCGCCACCGCCACGGCGCTGGATCTGCAGCGGTTGACACAGCGGGCGCCGAGCGATGCCCACCGGCTGCCGCCGCTGCTGGCAGCACTCACCCGCCGCCCCCAGGATGACGCGCGGCTGCGGTGGCTGCGGCGTCACCAAACGCGGGAGCTGGGGACCCTCCCCGTGCCCCCCCCGGCCCTCGGCGTCAGCCTCCTGCGGCGGCCGGAGCTGGCGGAGAGCGCGGTGTGGCTGCGGGTGCAGCCCCCGCTCTGCCCTGAGCCCGCGGAGGTGGCGGCGGCGGAGGCTGAGGTCGTGCCCGGCGGGGAGCTGCGGGCGCTCTATGAGCGGCTGGCGGCGGCGCTGCCCGGCGAGCGGCTGCGCTTCGAGCACGAGCCCCTGGTGCAGCCGGCGGCCACCGGCCGTGACCTTGACCCCGAGGGGCTGCAGAGGATGGGCGCTGTGGCACGTGGCACCCCGCCGGCACGGAGGTGGAAGCCCCGAAACGCCTCGCTGCTGCAGGACTACCTGCGGTACCTCGCGGGCACCGGCTCTGACTTCCTCCACGCCATCTTCAACCTCGGCGGCGAGGAAGAGGAGGAGGAGGAGGAGGTGGTGAAGGCCCCGCGGGGTGCGGCAGAGCCAGGGCGGCCGGCAGCGGGGACGCCGGTGATGCCGGCGGAGCTGCAGCAGCTCCAGCAGCGCCTGCAGCAGCTCTGGGCCGTGCTGCTCGTCCCTGGCCGCCAGCGCCTGGCCATGGCCACCAAATACGCCGATGGCACGGCCCTGGCACGGCTGCCGGCGGCGCTGGAGCTGTGGGAGGAGGCCGCCGGCCTCATCCGGCAGCGGGAGCAGCTCCTGGAGGGGCTGGAGGGGCTGGAGGCGCGCGCCTCCGACCCCAACCGCTTCTTCTGCCGGGCCCCCAAAGCCTTCACAGCACGTGCCGGCGAGGCGCGGGCCCGTGGCCGGCTGCGTGCCGCTGTGGCCGGCTGCGAGGGGCCGCTCCGGGCCGCCCTGCGGCGCCTGCGGGAGGAATTTGGGGACGAGGTGACGCTGCGGGGACGGCCCTACGAGGAGA
This sequence comes from Mergus octosetaceus, assembly GCA_036873955.1. NCBI lineage: Eukaryota > Metazoa > Chordata > Aves > Anseriformes > Anatidae > Mergus > Mergus octosetaceus. Next base: position 99,945 of record JBAGBL010000136.1, read on the forward strand.
AGATGCGCCGGGACGGGGTGGAGATGCTCTACCGGCTGCAGCAGGGCCGCCGTGCCGGGGCTCTGGGGGCGATGCTGTGGCACCAGGGCACTGAAACGTCCCCGGGGGGCGCGGGTGGGACGTGAGGATGTGGGAGCGGTGCTGTGATCCCCCCCCCCCCGGAGCAGGCAGTGCTGGAAAATACATTTATTCACCCCAAAACCCCAATCAGTGGTGTGGAAGGGCACCGGCTCCCATTGTGCTGAGCCCTCGGGGCTCCCTGTCCTTGGGGGACGCCGCATGCACCGCGTCCCCCCGCTGCCAGGCCCTAAATGCGCGTGATCCAGTCCCTTGGGGGGGCTAAACGTCCCCCCCCGTCACCTGGGGCTCAGCCCATGCTGTCCTTCACCTGCTGCACGATGCGGGCGCGCACGGCCCGGGCCTCGCTGGAGATCTGCACGTGGGGCGCCTGCAGCGGCAGCTCGGGTTCCGGGTCGGGTTCGGGGCCCTCGGGGGGCTCGAGGGGCATGCGGCGGCGCAGGGCGATGTTGTGGAGGACGCAGCAGGCCAGGAAGATCTGGCAGACCTTCTGGGGGGCGTACTGCAGGCAGCCCCCCGCCGCGTCCAGGCAGCGGAAGCGGCGCTTGAGGAGGGCGCGGGTCTGGCGCAGGGCGGCCAGCGCCTGGTGGTGCAGGGCGTTGTAGCGCTCCTCGGCCGCCCCGCAGGGGAACAGGATGGGCGTCATCAGCCAGGTCTTCAGCGGGTAGCTGCAGTCGCCTGCGGGGAGGGGGCGGCGCCTCGTCACCTCTGGGGTGCCCTCGTGTCGCCCCCACGTCACCTCGTGTCACTCCGTGGCCCCTCGTGTCTCCCTTATGTCACCGCCACAGCCCCTCGTGTCACCTCTCGTGGCCCCTTGTGTCACCCCGTGTTCCCTCATTTCGCTCCTGCATTCCCTCGTGTCACCCCACGTCACCTCGTGTCTCTCCTGCGTTCCCTCGTGTCACCTCACAGCACCTCGTGTTTCCCTGGTGTCACCCCCACGTCCCCTCGTGTCACCCCCCTGTCCCCAAGTTTCTCCAAAACCCCCAAAGCTCCCCAAACTCTCAAGTCTTCCAAAACCCTCCAAGTCTTCCCCAAACCCTCAAGCCTCCCCAAACTCCCAAATCTCCCCAAATCCCTCACATCTCCCCAGTACCCAGACGCCCCCCAATACCCCCAAATCCCCCCCAAAACCCCCAAATCTCCCTAAATCCCCAAAACCTCCAACTCTCCCCCAAACCCCCACCTCCCCCCCATCCTCCAAATCCCCCCCAAACCCCCAACTCCTCCCCAATCCCCCAAATCCCCCCCAAATCCCCCTCCCCCCCCCCCCTCACCCAGCAGCCAGGCACCCTCGGGCCTCGCCCCCTCGAGCAGCCTGGCCAGGGCGGAATTCTCCAGCACGGCGGCGTTGGGGCAAGAACCGGGGAATTTGGCCACCACGTTGGTGATGGCGCCGGCGGCGTCGCACACCACCTGCATGTTCATGGAGTGGAAGTTGCGGGCGTTGCGGAACGCCACCTCGTTCTCCGACGGTGCCCGCAGCGCCACGTGCATGCTGCCCAGCAGCCCCAGCACCCCGGGGAAGGCGCCGGCACCGCCGCCGGTCCCGGTAGCTGTCGGCGCCGGGCGGCCGGGCGCCGGGAAGGCAATGTAGCGCGCCGCCCGCCGCTGCAGCGCCTCCAGGAACTGCGCCAGGCAGTTGGACATGGCCGACTGGCTGATGCCGGTGGAGTCGCGCGTGGCCGTCTGGAAGGAGCCCGAGGCCAGGAAGGTGAGCGCCGAGGTCACCTTGACGGCCACCGGCAGCGCGTGGCTGCGGCCCGTCAGGCTCTCCAGGTCGGCGCCCAGCTCGCGGCACAGCCCGGCGATGGCGGCTTTGTCCAGGCGGTAGCGCCGCAGCACCTGCTCCTCGCTCAGGTCCAGGAAGGAGCTGCGGGCCCGGTACACGCGGTGCTCGGGGTAGAAGCGGCGGCGGCGGCCGCGTTTGCGCCGCGGGGTGGGGCCGGGGGCTGGGGAGGCCCCCCTGGGTGGTGCCGCCACCGCTGCCGCCTCGCCGCTGCGCTCACGCACCCGGCGCAGGAGCAGCACCGAGTCCGACATGGCCCCCGCGGGGACACGGGGGGGATGGGGGGTCCGGGGGGGGGGCTCAGGGGGATTGAGGGGGGGTGGGGGGAAGAGCAGGTCCGGGGGTGGGGCCTGACTGGGAGGGGAGGGGCCTAAGCGGGAGGGGAGGGGCCTATATTGAAGGGGGTGGGGTCTAAATAGGAGGGGAGGGGCCAAACGGGGAGGAGAGGGGCCTAATAGGGAAGGGAGGGGCTTAACTGGGAGGGGCGGGGCCTAATGGGGATAGGAGGGACCTAGAAAGGATGGGAGGAGCCAAAACAGGGCGGGGGCATAAAAGGGGGCGGGGCCAAGGGGCGGGGCCAGGCCCAACCCGGCTGCCCGGGCCCTGTGGTCGCGGTACCGGCGGGACGGGCCCGGTGGGCCCGGGTCCGGCCGGGTTCCGGTTCCGGTCCCGCTGCTCGCTGCCTGCCCCAGCCCCGCTCCGCAGCTCCGACCCCGCCGGGCTCCGCCGGGCCTCCAGGCCACGCCCCCACGCCCCTCCCCGATTGGCCGCCTCTCCCCACGTGACCGGAAACCCCTCTTCTTTATCTTCCCCTTCCTCTCCGCCATCGGCCGGCGGGTGGGCGGGCGAGCTGGGACGTGACGTCACCACGCACAGCCAATCGGGGCGCGCCTTTTGCGGCCCGCAGCCAATCGGCGAGCTCCGGGGGCGGGGCGCGGCGTGCGGGAGGCGCGGGGGGGGCGGAGCGGGCGCCGCCGCCATTTTGTCGCCGTCACCGACCCGGTGAGAGGCAGCGCGGGGCCGCGGTGAGAACGGGGGGGGCCCGGGGGGGGCGGAAACGGCCGCGGCCCGGCCTGGGGGGCCCGGGGGGGGGGCTGGGAGTGAGGCTGGGCCCGATCCGGGCCCGATCCGGGCCCTGTGAGGGGGGCGGGGGCGGAAGGGGGTGAGGAAGGACCGGGGGAGGGGGGAGGGGAGGGACCAAGGAGGGGATGGGGGGAACAGGGGGGGCACGGGAGGGAATGGGGGGCTGGGGGGGGCACGGGGCACAACGGGAGGGGATTGGGGGGGCACGGAGGGGGAACGGGGGAGGCTTTGGGGGGGTCACGGAGGGAAATGGGGGAGGGAAGGGAGGGAAACGAGGGAGAATTTGGGGATGGGGGGTTGGGGGGTTATAGGAGGATAGGGGGAGTGGGGGGGTTATGCAGGGGGATTGGTGGGCCAGGGGCATCTTGGGGGGACAGTGGGAGGGGAGTGAGGGGGTCACGGAGGGGAAATGGGGGAGGCCCCGGGGGGTCACAGGGGGAAGATGGGGGGAAAACGGGTGAGAATTTAGTGGTAGGGGAACCAGGTGAGGAATAGAGGGGTATGGGGAGGAACGGGAGGGTCACGTAGCAATAGGGGAGGTCCTGAGGGGAGCGATCTGGGGATTGAGCCCTTTCTGTGTGCATTGCCCTGCCTCTGCTGACTCTTCTTGTCTTTTTTTCCCCCTTTGGTGCAGGCTGTCGAGATGGTGAAGTTGTTTATTGGGAACTTGCCACGGGAGGCGACGGAGCAGGAGATCCGCTCGCTGTTTGAGCAGTACGGAAAGGTGCTGGAGTGCGACATCATCAAGAACTACGGTTTCGTGCACATCGAGGACAAGACGGCAGCCGAGGACGCCATCCGCAACCTGCACCACCACAAGCTGCACGGCGTCTGCATCAACGTGGAGGCCAGCAAGAACAAGAGCAAGGCCTCCACCAAGCTGCACGTGGGCAACATCAGCCCCACGTGCACAAACCTGGAGCTGCGGGCCAAGTTTGAAGAATACGGTCCTGTCATCGAGTGTGACATTGTCAAGGACTATGCCTTTGTGCACATGGAGCGGGCGGAGGACGCGGTGGAGGCCATCCGGGGGCTGGACAACACCGAGTTCCAAGGTGACGCGGGGGCCGGGGCCGCGGCCCTTGGCTGGGAGTAGGTAGCGCCGGGCTGGGCCCAAGGCAGACGGTCAGGTAGGAGAGGAGGCGCAGGGCCGCCTGGCCGGGGGGTCCTCGGCTCTTTCCTGCCGGTTCCGCGCTGTGGGGGGAGCTCCCGTGGCCGTGGGGCCACATCCTGCGGGGCTCTCTCAGGGTCTTCCCAACAGGGTGCCTGTGCGCAGCCCCATCAGGGAGCTGGGGGACCCCAGGTGGTGCCCCCTCCCCAGTTCTGGGCTGCGACACATAGACGTGGCGGATGCGAGCGGTGTGGTCGCTGCCTTCACTGTAACCCAAAACCAGGGAGTTTTGCTGCCTTTTCTCCCCGGAGCGAGATAGATTCGGTGCTGGCCCCGTGCATGGGGGCCCAGGAGAGCTGTGCCGGGGCCGAAACCTGCAGGTTCGGGTTGAATAAAGTGCCGAGAAGCGATGCCACGCGTGTCACTGCCTGGGCAGGGCATCCCCTTGCCTCCTGGTACCGGTGCTGCCGTGGCCGCGTCCCGTTGCGCTCGTGGTTGCGTGTCGAGCTTGAGCGCGGCGCCGGTGCTGCCCCGTGGTTGTGCCGCAGCTGGGGCCCCGCTCCCATGGGAGAGTGGGTTTGTGCCTCTCCGTTCTGCCAGCGGGCTGGAAATGGGGAGAAAAAGGGGAAAATAAAAATTAAATATACCATGGGGTTGTCTGTCCCCAGGGCGCCGTGGTGTCATGAGGCTCTGAGCCGGCTCCGCACCCATGCTTACCGGGTCGCTTCGGCCCTGTCCCTGCGGGACCTGGTGCAGGAGGAGAAGGAGGAGTAGGAGGAGGAGGAGAGCCCCCGGTGGCTGTTGGTGCTTCCCCGTGTGCCCGCCGTTAATTACAGCCTCCCTTTTGCGTCTGTTTCTTCAAGGCAAGCGGATGCGCGTGCAGTTGTCCACCAGCCGGCTCAGGACCGCGCCCGGGATGGGAGACAAGAGCGGCTGCTACCGGTGCGGGAAGGAAGGGCACTGGTCTAAAGAGTGTCCGGTAGATCGCCCGGGGCAAGTGGCTGACTTTACCGAGGCCTATAACGAGCAGTACGGAGCCGTGCGCACTCCCTACACCGCGGGCTATGGGGAGACCATGTATTACGATGACGCGTACAGCGGGATGGCCGACTACTACAAGCGCTACCGCGTCAGGTCCTATGCGACGGCCTCTGCATACGACGCCTATGCAGAGCAGACCATGGCCCAGTACTCCCAGTACGCCCAGTACTCCCAGGTCCAGTCCACGGCCATGGCCGCCACCACAGCCATGGCCAGTCGCATCCCCACCACCCTAGACCCCTACGATAGAGCTCTGCTGCCCACCCCGGGCGCGGCCGCCGCGGTCGCCGCCGCCGCCACCGCCGCGGCGGCGGCGGCCTCCTCCACCTATTACACCCGGGATAGAAGCCCCCTGCGCCGCACGGCAGCCGCGGCCACCACCGTCGGAGAGGCGTACACTTACGATCGTAGTCAGCTGTCGCCGGTCTCGTCGGTCGCTCGGGCCTCCCTCTACGACATGCAGCGGTTCGAGCGCGACCCGTACGCGGACAGGGCGCGGTACTCTGCCTTTTGAGCCGAGGTGAGCGCCTTGCGGTAGCAGGAGGCAGTGGGGGCTGCCCCGGCGTGGCCTTTCCACCATCGAAGCCCCCTCACCCACAGCCCGCCAGCGGGCGCGGGGAGTTTGGCACAACGGGGGGCACAGCCTCGTGTTCTGAGGGGGCACGGGGAGAGCGGGGCGAGCGCACGCTGCCCACGGGGCTGGTCCTGGAACGTGGCCAGGGAGAGGCGCTGTGACCCCAGCGCTCACCATCGGGAGCGGGCGCGCGTCTCCGCCAGCACCGGTCCCTCCCGGGCACGGCGCTGGCCGGTTTTAACGGGCCTTCGTCTCCCAGGAGGTGACCCCCCAAGGCGGAAGGAGCCCGGCAGGAAAATCCCCCCGCCGAGGAAGCGGCCCTGGGCCTCCCGCGCGCGAGGACTCGCCGCGGCCCTGAGAGCCCCCCCCGGAGCCCCGCGGCCGCCGCCGCGTCAGGTCAGAGGAGCCCCGGGCTGCCGCCGCCGCCGCCGCCGGTCTCGCACCGCGTCGCGGGAAAAGGGGGGGCTCCCGCACCCCGGCCGCCGCGGGGAAGGGGCCGCTCGCCCCCTCCCTGGGATCCCCATCACCGTCACCGCTCCGTCCCCTCCCCCGCTGGCAGCGTCCCCGGGCCGGTGGTCCCGGCGCAGCCCCCCGACTTCTCTCTGCTTTCTTCCAGGTCTGGCGGCATCGGAGCGGAGCCTGCGCCCCCCATCTTGCCAGCGTCCCCCTCCCCATCCCCCCACCTTTTTGTATGGAGGTTCCCACGTCTCGACTGCACCCCCACGACCCCTCCGGGCGTTCTGCTGCCCCCCAGTCCCCCCTTCCTCATCTCCTCGTAGCTGCCCCCTCCCTCATTGCCCCCCCCCGGGCTCCCCTCCCCAGCTTTTCCAGCGAAATAAAGGTTTCCCACCAGAACTCACCGTCCCCGGTTGTTTTATTGGGGTGAGGGCTGCGGGGGGGGCCCCTTCGTTCCCCCCAGGGGGCGGTGGGACCAAGATGGGGGCGGAACCTTGTTTCTCGGTGACCACTCACCCCCCTCCCCCCCCCCCCCCTCCCCCGGATCCGTTTCGCAGCCGGACCGCACCCGTTGTTTCCTTCCGGTCCCATTTCCCCGCCGGACCCCCGGTGCGTGACGTCACTTCCTGGCGACGCTGTCTCCGCGGCGACCATGGCGCTGAACGCGGGTGCGGGCGGCGACGGGGCCGGGCCGGGCCTGGGACCCCCGGGCCCCCCCCCGGCTCCCCCCTCCCCCTCTCTCCGTGCTCCCCGTTCCCGCCCCCCCCGGTTCCGTTACCCCCGTTGCCGCGCCCACCCCCCCGGGCCCGTGCTGGCCGTGAGCCCCCGGAATCGCGCTCCCCGTGCCCCCCCCCCCCCCCTCCATGAACCCCCCCGCCTCCTCGTCGTGTTCCTCCGGTAACCGTGACACCCCCCCCCCCGGTAACCGTGCCCCGTCCGTGCCCACCCCGGTGCCCGTTCTCCGTCTGCCCCCCTCCCCGTGACCCCCCCGGGAACCGTGCCCTCCCTCCCCATAACCCCCCCTGGTTACCGTACCCCCGTGATACCCCTTCTCCCTGTGCTCCTCCCGTTACCGTGGCCCCCCCCAGGTAACTGTAGCCCCCCCCCGGTGACGGTGCCCCCCCCAGGCGCGGAGGCGGAGGCGGAGCCGCGCTGGGAGCCGGTGCCGGCGGCAGAGCTGCGGTCGAGGCGGGAGCGGCAGGACCGGGTCAGCCAGGCCCTGGGGCGCTACCTCCTGCGGGGGTACCGCATGCTGGGCTCCTGCTGCCCCCGCTGCGGGGTACGGGGGCACCGGGGGGGTAACGGGGGGGTACCGGGCGGGTACGGGATCGGTAATGGGGTATGGGGTCGGTAACAGGGGTATGGGGATGGTACTGGGGGTATGGGGGGTACGGGGGTACCGGGGGGGTTACCGGGGAGGGTACGGGGACGGTAACAAGGGGTACGGGGTCGGTAACGGGAGTACAGGGATGGTAACAGGGGCTTTGGGGGGGTATGGGGGAGTAACGAGGGGTATGGGGTCAGTAACGGGGGTACCGCATGCTGGGCTCCTGCTGCCCCCACTGCAGGGTATGGGGGCACCGGGGGGGTTACTGGGGGGGAATAGGGACAGTAACGGGGGGTACAGGGACATTAATGGGGGGGTTGGGGGGCAGTAAAGGAGGAAAGGGGGGGTATGGGGATGGTAACGGGGGGTCTGGGGGGGTAACGGAGGGGTACTGGGATGGTAACGGGGGTATGGGGACGGTAATGGGGTGTGTGGGGGGGGTACGGGGATGGTAACGGGGGTACGGGGGGTACTGGGGGTGTCGGGGTGCTGATGGGCCCCCCCCGCCCCCCCCAGACCATCCTCCTGCAGGACAAGCAGCAGCAGCTGCACTGCGTCACCTGCCACGAGCTGGACGGGGAGCGCGATGGGGATGGTACGGGGGGGGGATGGGGAATGGGGACAGGGTTTGGGACTGGGGACAGGGGGGGCTGGTGCTGCACGGGGACAGAGCAAGGGGGCCAGAACGGGGGTGGGGGAGTGGGCGTGGGGACTGGGGACGGGGACAAAAAGAGCGTGGAACGGGGAGGAAAGAGAGGGGTGGGGATAAAAGGGTCTGGGGTGGGGATGAGAAACCCAGGATGGGGACAAAACGGGTCAGGGATGGAGAAAAAATGGGTCTGGGATGGGATAAAAAGAGCCTGAAGTGGTGAGAAAAGGGTTGAAGGGGGAAAAAGGAGACCAAGATGGGGCCAAGGGGACTGGGGGGGGCAAAAAATGGGTCTGGGGTGGGGACAAGGGGTCAGGGATGGGAATAAAAGGGGGTGGGATGGGGACAAGAGATCTAGGGTCGGGATGAGGGGTCCGGGGGGATGACAAAAGGGGTCTGGGATGGGGCCAAAAGGGTTTGGGGATGGGGCCGAGGCCCCCAGCACCCCCCTAATCTTGTCGCATCCCTCCCGCAGCGCTCGAAGCCCCTCCGGCAGCCCCTCAGCCTGCCCCCCCGTGCCACCCCGCGGCCCCTCGGCCCGAGCACTGCGAGGGGGCGGCTTCGGGGCGCCGGGGGCGGGTTCCCCAACCCGCTCCCCCCGGCCCCGAGGTGGCGGCGGCGGCGGCGGCGGTGCTGCAGAAGCTGGGCTGGGCGGCGCGCGAGCTGCCCCGCACCGCCTCGGTCGAGGGCAGCGCCCAGCTCTGCGCCCTGGTGCGGGCCTGCGCCGAGGCCCTGCGGGCCCTACGGGGGGCTCGACGCCCCCCCCGGGACCCCCCCGGGACCCCAAAGCCCATAAAGGAATTCCCATCCACCCGTCACCCCCCCACAGCCAGTGCAGCACGAGGTCCGAGTGTTTTCTCTGCGTCTCGTTTGGGGTTGGGGTGCGGGGAGGGGGTTTAGAGGGGGGTTGGGGGGGTTAGGGTAGGATTTGGGGGGGCTGGGGGGTGGGTTTAGGGGTTGGGCCAGGTTGAGATTTGGGGCCAGTTTGGGTAAGGATTGAGAGGTTTGGGGGGGGTTTGGGGGGTGGGTTTGGGGGGCTTTGGGGGCAGTTGGGGGGATTTGGGGGGATTTGAGGGTGGTTGGGGGAATTTGGGGGCAATGAGAGGGGGATTTAGGGGCAGTGGGGGGGATTTGGGGGGCTCTGAGGGGGATTTGGGGGCATTTAGGGGGGATTTGGGGAAGTTTGGGGGGGTTGGGGACAGTGAAATGAATTTGGGGGGGCTCTGAGGGGGACTTGGGGGCTGTTGGGGGATTTGAGGGCAGTTGAGGGGGATTTAGGGGCAGTGGGGGGAATTTGGGGGGGCTCTGAGGGGGATTTGGGGCTCTTGGGGGAGGTTTGGGGCATTTGGAGGGGCTCTTGGGTTTTTTATTTGGGGGGGGACACTATTGCTAGTGAAGGGGGGGCACATGGCTGGGGGGGGGCAGATATCGGGGAGGCGATGCCCGGGCACGGGGGGGGGCCCTATGGGGTGGGGGGGAGGGGCGTGCAGAGCTCGGGGGGGGCTTTATTTTGGGGTGGGGGCGTCTATGAACCTATATGGCCGGGCGGGGGGGGCGTCTATGCGCCTGTATGGCCGGGGGGGGGCAAAATAATTATATAATACCGGGGGGGGGGGGGGGGGAGCGCTCAACAGGGTGGTTCCCTCGATTTGGGGGGGGTCCCGGGTGGGGGTGGGGGTGGGGGGCAGCCCCGGGGGGGGGCCCCGCTTTAGCGCTGGGGGGGGGGGGGGGGAATTTCCTCCTGCCCCCCCTCCCCCCCCCGCCCTGCCCCGTTCCACGCTTCCTGCCCGGGCCGGGCCGAGCCGCGCCCAGCGCGGGGGGGGGCGGGGGGGGGTGAAACGGGGCGGGGGGGGGGGGCACCGAGCGCACCCAGCCCGGGCCCGGCCGCTGCGGGGAGGTCCCGGGGGGGGGGTCCCGGGGGGGGGTCGCCATGGGCTCGGTGTGGAAGCGGCTGCAGCGGGCGGGGGAAGCGGGCGGCCAAGGTGCGCTTCGAGGCGAGCTACGAGGAGCTGCTGGTGGAGGGCACCAGGAAGTGGTGAGTGCCCCCCCGCCCCGAGACCCCCCCCCGGGACCCCCCCCCGGGACCCCCTCGGGTCACCGCGACCCCCCCCCCCCGGCTCCCACAGGGTCCCCCTCGCCCCGCATGTCCCGTACGGACCGGTCCCTATAGAGGGGCTGGGGGGATTGGGGGGGGGGGAGGGGAGGGGGCAGGGCTCGGGGGGGGGTCGTGATGTCGGGGGGGGGGCGTGAAGGCGTGGGGGGGGCGTGGGGGGGACTGCGAGGGGCTGGAACCCCCCCCGGGGGGATTTGGGGTCCTGGGGGGGGGGAGCAGGGTGCTTAGGGGGGCGGCTCCTGCTGGGTAGAGGGGGTAATGGGGGAGGTTATAAAGGGGGGGGGGCGTGGGGGGTCCTGAGCTGCCCCCCCCCCCAGCACGCAGCCGCTGGTTTCGTTTTAAGTTAAAAATGCCCATAAATGGGGCCAGGGGCGGAAAACGGCAACTCTAGAGCCAGGGCGGCCAAAAATAACCCCGGAGAGGGGGGGAGAAAGGATTAACCCCCCCCCCGCCCATCCCCCTCCCGGCCGGGGGTGTCCAATTTCCCCCCCCCGGCCCCAAATTTAGCTCTGCCCCCCCCCCCCCGGCCCCAAGCACCTGCCCTGGCTGAGGGGGGTGGGTGGGGACCCGCTGCCGTTATCTATGGGGCGGCCCCACAGCCCCGCCCGGCCCCCCCCCGCGAGATAAGGGCCCCCCCCACCCCCGCTCTATGGGGAGCCCGGCCCTGGGGGGGGTCTGACCCCCTCCTGCCCCCCCCCCCCAGGCAGCCCGACAAGCTGGTGGTCGTCTGGACCCGGCGCAATCGGCGCGTCTGCTCCAAGGTGGGCTTGGGGGGGGGGCATGGGGGGGCTATGGGGGGATTTTGGGGCTGGGGGGCCATGGGGGGGGCACAGGGTCATGGCGGGGCCATGGGGGGATTGGGGAGTTTGGGGGCTATGGGGGGGCTGGGGGGCCATAGGGGGGGTTTGGGGGTTTGGGGGCTATGGGTTATTTAGGGGCTGGGGGGCCATGGGGGAGATTTGGGGCTTGGGGGGGCTATGGGGGGGCTGGGGGGGGCTATGGGGGGATTTGGGGTCAGGGGGCTGGGGGGGTTGGGGGGCTTTGGGGTGATTCTGCAGCTCTTGAGGGGCTACTGGGGGGGGTTGGGGCTTGGGGGCTATGGGGGGGGTGTTCATGGGGCTGGGGGGGTCTCTGGGGGTCCCGGGGGGTCTCGGGGTCCCTGACGGGGGGCAGCAGCCCCACAGCTGGCAGCCCGGCATCGAGAACCCGTACCGGGGCATGGTGGTCTGGTGGTGCCCGAGAGCGTCGACGTCGTCGTCACCCTCTACCGGGTGCGTCCCTTGCACGTGGCCCCTCGTGCACAGCCCCTCGTGCACGGCCCCTCGCACAAGCCCCACCCCCTTGCACGCTCGTTGCCTCGCAGCTGTCCTATTGCACGTCCCCTTGTGCACACCGCGTCCCCTTGCATGCGGCCCTTTGCACGAGCGCTCTCACCTAAACCACGTCCCCTTGCACGAGTCCAAGTCCCGTTGCACACACGCGTTTCCCTCAGTGCACACCCCGCGTCCCCTTGCACGCATCCCCTTGCACCCACAGAGTCCCCTTGCACAAGTCCCCTTGCTCATCCACCCCATGCCCCCAGCCTCTTGCACAAGTCCCCTTTGCACACTCCCCATCCCCGTGCCCCCCCTGTGCCCCCCATGCCCCCCCCCTTGCACAAGCCCCCTTGCACACTCCCCATCCCCGTGCCCCCCCCAGGACCCCCACGCCACCACCTACGATGAGAAGGAGTGGACCTTCCTGGTGGAGAACGTGAGTGGGGCCGGGGGGGGCGGGGGGGGGGTCGGGGACCCCCTTGGGGACCCCGCCTGACCCCCCCACCCCAAAAAAACCACCCCGGCAGGAGTCGCGGGGGCGGCGCTCGGTGGTGGCGGGGCGGCGCTGGACCTGGGGCGCTTGGTGGGGCCCCGCGCCCACCCGCGTGGCGCTGGCGCTGCCGCTGCGGCCCCCGATCCCGAAAGGTGGCGGCCGCCAGCCTGCGCCTCAGCCTCAGCGCCACCCTCCTGCACGAGGGGCACCCCACGTGAGCGGGGAGGGGGCCGGGGGGGGATCGGGGACAATGGGGGCGTCGGGAGGGTGGGGGGGTCTTGGGGACGCTGAAGGGGTATTGGGGTCTTGGGGACATCAGGAGGGTGTGGGGGTCTTGGGGATGTTGGGGACGTCGGGAGGGCGTTGGGGTCTCGGGGACATGGGAAGGGTTTTGGGGACATTGGGGACATCAGGAGGGTATTGGGGTCTCGGGGGTCTTGGGGTCATGGGGAGGATGTGAGGGTCTTGGGGACACTGGGAGGGCAGGGGGGATCGGGGTCTTGGGGACATTGGGGTCATCGGGAGGGCTTTGGGGTCTCGGGGGGTCTCAGGGGTATCGGGGACATTGGGGTCTGGGGGTCACATGGAGGGGGGGTGGGGCGGGGGGGCCCTGCGGTGACGCTTTTGGGGCGCAGGGACGAGGACATGCGCAGCGTGGCCAGCCTGCTCAGCTCCCGCCTGGGCGACGTGGCCGACCTGGGAGACTTCAACGAGAGCGAGGAGGAGGAGAGGAGGAGGAAGGCCGCGCCGGGGGGGGGGCGCGCCGGGAGAGCGCCCCCCCCGTCCCCAAAGGTGGGCGCGGGGCCCCAAAACTGCTCGGAATCGCCCCAAATGGCTGCGGTGTCCCCCACGGGCCCCGAATCGCCCCTTTTTGTCCCCGAATCTCCCCATTTTGTCCCCAAATCACCCAATTTTGTCCCCAAATTGCCCCATTTTGACCCCGAATCGCCCCATTTTGTCCCCAAATCTCCCCATTTTGTCTCCAAATTGCCCCAATTTTTCCCCAAATCACCCCATTTCGACCCCAACCCCTCCCCATCATGCCAGTGTCCCCCCACAATGTTTTTTTTTGGGGGGCCCTGCTCTGACCCCCCCCATCCCCCCCCCAGATGCACCCCGGGAGCTGCAGGCGCTGGTGGAGGAGGAGGAGCCGGGGGGGCCCCCCCTAGGCACAGGTGGGTCATGGAGGGGGGGGCACAGCGGTACCCCCCCCAAATTTGGGGTCCTGACCCCCCCCCCCCCCTCAGATGCTGCCACAGAGGGGGGCGGACCACCTGGATGGGGGGGGGGACACCCCCAGGAGCCCCCCTAAGAGAAACCATGGTGAGTGGGGCTGGGGGGGGCGGGGACCCCCGGGTGTGTGTGGGGGGGGGCCCGGGGCGGGTCTTGGGTTATTTGGGGGGGGGTCTGGGGTTACTTGGGGGAGGCTGGGTAATTTGGGGGGGGGCTGGGGTTGTTTTAAGGGGGTCTGGGGTTATTTGGGGGCGGGTCTGTGGTCCTGGGCGGGGGTCTTGGGTTATTTGGGGAGGGGTCCAGGGTTATTTTGGGGGGTCCAGGGTTATTTTGGGGGAGTCTGGAGTTATTTGGGGGGTGGTCTGTAGTTTTGGGGGGGGGTCTTGGGTTATTTTTGGGGGGGTCTGGGGTCACTTGGGGGGCGTTATGGAGGGGGAGGGTCCAGACCCCACAACTTGGGTCACATTAGGGTGTTACGGGGAGGGGTAAGAACGCAGAGGGGGGGCGTCCAGGCCCCCCCCTCCCCCCCCCTCCCCCCCCCTTTTATTTATTTTTTTTCCATTTCCAGCCCCCCCCCGGGGGGGGCAGCCGCCGCGCCTCGCTGCTGGCCTGGTGCCAGGAGGCCACGGCCGGCTACCGGGGGGTGCGGGTCACCAACTTCAGCACCAGCTGGCGCAGCGGGCTGGCCTTCTGCGCCCTGCTGCACCGCTTCCGGCCCCACAGCGTGTGAGGGGCGCGGGGGGGGCGCGGGGGGGGGCGGGGGGGGGGCAAAGGAGAGGGTAGGGGGTGGGTGGGGGCACCCTGGGGACGTGGCGGGGGAAGGATGGGGTGGTGGAGGGGTGGGAGGGAGCTTTTTGGGGGGGGGGGGGAATGGGGTGTGGGGGGGTGTTTTGGGATGGGGGGGGGCATTTGGGGGTGGGAGCATTTGGGGACATGGGTGAGGGGGGCGTGGGAGGGGGGCAGGGGGTCTGCTGGGGGTGGAGAGCGGGTGCGAAGGGGGGGGATTTGGAGATGGGGGCGGGGGGGGTTGGGACATGGGGGGGGCATGAGGGGGCACCTGCCCCCCCCCCAACTCTTGTTTTCTCCCCCCCTCCCAGTGACTTTGAGGCCCTGGACCCCCTCGACATCCGAGGCAACAACAAACTGGTGGGGGGGGGGGGCTAAGAGGGGGGGGCTGGGGGGCACTCAGGGTGCTCAGGACCCCCCCCGACACCCCCCCCCCCCCCCCATTTTTTGTGTCCGTCCCCCCCCCAGGCGTTTGCGGGGTTCTCGGCGCTGGGCGTCCCCCGCCTGCTGGACCCGGCCGACCTGGAGCGGCCGCCGGTGCCGGACGCCCTGGGGTGGCTGACCTACCTGGGGCTGCTGCGGGCCCGCCTCGGGGACCCCCCCCGCAGCCCCCCCGGGACCCCCCCAGGCCCCCCAGAACCCGGAGCTGTGGCAGAGGGAGCCGGGGGGACCCAGGGGGTGACGGACGGCGCCGCAAGGGATGCTGGGAGGGCGGCCGTTGAGGGGGCCGCAAGGGATCATGGGAGTTCGGCCATCGTGGAGCCTGCAAAGGATGCTGGGAGTTCGGCCATCATGGAGCCCGCAAGGGATGCTGGGAGCTTGGCCATTGAGGGAGCCGCAAAGGATGCTGGGAGTTCGGCCAATGGCGACACCGCAAGGGAGTCTGGGAGTTCGGCCATCACGGAGCCTGCAAAGGATGCTGGGAGATTGGCCAATGATGGAGCCACAAAGGATGATGGGGAAGTTTGGTCAACCCAGAGGTTGCAAAGGATGATGGGAGTCCACCCCATCATGGAACCCGCAAAGGATGCTGGGAGCTTGGCCAATGGCAAGGCTGCAAGGGATTCTGGGAGCCCGGCCATTGATGGAGCTGCAAAGGATGCTGGGAGTTGGTCAACCCAGAACTTGCAAAGGATGCTGGGAACTTGGCCAATGACAACACCGCAAGGGATTCTGGGAGTTTGGCCATTGAGGACGCTGCAAGGGATTCTGGGAGTTCAGCCAATGGTGATGTCTCAACGGATTCTGGGAGCCCGATCAATGACAATACTGCAAGGGATTCTGGGAGCTCGGCCATCACGGAGCCCGCAAAGGATGATGGGAACATGGCCAACGGCGCTGCCGTGAGGGATTCTGGGAGTTCGGCCATCGCAGAGGCCGCAATGGATGATGGGAGCTTGGCCAATGAGGCAGCTGCAAAGGATGCTGGGAGTTTGGCCAACCCAGAGGCCGCAAGGGATTCTGGGAGTTCAGCTATCATGGAGCCCGCAAAGGATGCTGGGAGTTCGGCCAATGACAACAATGCAAGGGATGCTGGGAGTTCGGCCATCACAGAGGCCGCAAAGGATGCTGGGAGCTTGGCCAACCAAGAGGCCGCAAGGGATTCTGGGAGTTCGGCCATGGTGGATCCTGCAAAGGCTTCTGGGAGTTCGGTCAATGACGACACCGCAAGGCATTCTGGGAGTTCGGCCATCACGGAGCCCGCACAGGATGCTGGGAACGTGGCCAACGGTGCCACCGCAAAGGATGCTGGGAGCTCGGCGCTGGTGCCCCCCCCACGGCGGCCCCGGGCCCCGTCCGCCCCCCCCCGCCCGTCCCGGGCCCTGTCCCAGCTCCGCGACGCCGACCTGGTGCGGAGAGCGCGGGGGGGGCGGCGCGGGGACCCCCCGGCACCACGGTGAGGGCGGGGCTGCGAGAGCAGGGGTGTTATTGTAGGGTCTGCTGTAACGGGGGGGTGTTATTGTGGGTCTGTGTTAATGGGGGGGTGTTATTGTAGGGTCTGCATTAAGGGGGCGTTATTGTAGTGTTGTGGTAGGGTCTGCACTAACGGGGGGGCTGTGTTATTGTAGGGCCTACACTAACGCAGCCCCCATCCCATTGTTTCCCCCCCCAGGGTGACGCCGACGCCAGAGCAGCCCCGTGGCCCCCCCGGCCCGGCCCCCCCCTGGTGAGCAGGGGACGGGGACAGGGACGGGGACGGGGATGGGGTCCCCCTGCCGGGGGGGGGGGGGGCGGTGTCCGTGTCCCCCCCCTTGTCAACAAATTTTTGTGTCCCCCCCCCCCCCCCCCCCCCCCCAGATGCCGCGGCAGAGGAGGAGACGCCGGTAAGGGGGTGGCTGGGGGGTGGGACGGGGGGGGGTGGCAGCGGGACGGGGGCTGCGGGGGCACCTTGGGGACACCTGGGGACCGCAGGGACACCCTGAGGACCCCCCGGGGACATCGAGGGGACCCCCTGGGGCATATTTGGGACCTCCTGGGGACCCCCTGGGGATCTTGGGGGCCTGTTGGGGACACTCTTGGGACCTTGGGGACCCCCTGGGGACACTGGGGACCCCCTGGGGACCACCTGGGGACACTATA
>JBAGBL010000136.1:116773-151747 GCA_036873955.1 Mergus octosetaceus
AGTTTTGGGGCACCCCAAAAGAAAAAAGCCGTGGTTTGGGGTAGAAGTTTTCTTTTTTGGGGTTGGTTTTCCCTTTTTGGGGTCAGTTTTTCCCTTTTTTAGGGTTAGTTTTACACTTTTTGTGGTCAGAAAGGGAACATGCCCAGGTGAAAGGGCAGCAGCATCCCCTGCGGGACTGGAGGAAAGAGAGAAATCAGCCAAAACACCCCAAAATTCCCTTAAAATGACTGCCTGAAGGCGTGGGTTTGCTGTTCACTCAGTTTCCCAAAAGCCAGGCTGAAATCCTACAGTTTTGGGGCATCTCAGAAGCAAAAAGCTGTGGGTTTGGGTGTGGGTGTTCTTTCTGGAGCGGCTCTTCCCCCCTTTTTGGGATGTTTTGCCTTTTTGGGGCGGCTTTTCCCTTTTTGGGAGCTATTTTTTTTTCTTTTCTGGGGTGGGTTTTTCCTTCTTTGGAGCAGGTTTTCCCTTTTGGGACACATTTTTTCCTTTCTGGGCTGAGTTTTTCCTTTTGCAGGGTGGCTTTTCCCCGTTTTTGGGGGCAGGCTTTTTCCTTTTTGGGATGGGTTTCTCCCCTTTTGGGGAGGGTTTTCACTTTTTTGGGTACATTTTCCCTTTCTGGGGCAGCTTTCTTCCTCTTTGGGGTGCATCTCCCCTTTTCTGGGGCACGTTTTACCCTTTTTTGGGGCATATTTACATTTTTAGGGCACATTTTTCCCCTTTTTCGGGTGTAGGTTTCCCTTTTGGGGACCCATTTTCCCTTTCTGGAGTAGGTTTCTCCTTCTTTGGGGCACATTTTTCCCTTTGTGGGGCACATTTTTCCTTTCTGGGGTAGTGTTTCCCTCTTTGGGGCACACTTTTCCCCTTTTTCAAGTGTGGGTTTCCCTTTTGGGGGCACATTTTTCCCTTTCTGAGTAGGTTTTTTCCTCTTTGGGGCGCATTTTTCCTTTCTGAGGTGGGTTTTCCCTTTTTGGGGGCACATTTTCCCCCTTTTTCAGGTGCAGGTTTCCCTTTTGGGGGCGCATTTCTCCCCCTTTTGGGGGCACATTTTCCCTTTCTGGGGCCGTTTTTTTCCCTCTTTCGGCCGACGTTTCCCATTTTTGGGGCGCGTTTTCCCCTTTTGGGTCCCTTTCTCCCCTTTTTTGGGACGCTGATGCTCACAGTTCGGGGGCTGCGGTGCCGGCGGGGTCTGCGGCGGGGGCTGGGGCTGCTCGGGGGGGTCCGGGGGGGGCTGCGCGGGGAGGGATGCGCGGAGCACGTCCATGCGGCACGTGGGGCACGTCTGCTGCCGCTGGAACCACGACCGCAGGCAGCTGCCGGGGAAAAACAGCGGGATTTGGGGTTTTGCCACCACCCTGCCCCCAAGTCACACCCCCAGACCCCGCA
Organism: Mergus octosetaceus; assembly: GCA_036873955.1. Taxonomy (NCBI): domain Eukaryota; kingdom Metazoa; phylum Chordata; class Aves; order Anseriformes; family Anatidae; genus Mergus; species Mergus octosetaceus. Next base: position 118,157 of record JBAGBL010000136.1, read on the forward strand.
TTTTTGACCAGCGAGGTAAATAACACCCCCAAAACCCCAAATTTTTGTCTTCTGGGATGAGTAACACCCCCTAGACCCCAAATCTACGTCCACCTTGACAAGTCACACCCCACAGACCCCAAATCTTTGTCCTGTGGGACAAACAACATCCCCTAAACCCGATTTTTTTTTTTGTCTAGAGTGACAATTAACACCCCCTGACCCCAAATATTTGACCAGCATAACCAATAACACCCCCCTGGCCCCAAATCCTTGTGCTGTGGGACAAATCCCACCCCCCGAGACCCCACATCTTTGTCCTGCATGACAAATAACACCCCCTAGACCCCAAAATCTTTGTGCTGTGGGATGAATCACACCCAGCAAACCCCAAAACTTTGTCCTGCCTGATGAGTAACACCTCCCAGACCCCATTTTTTTTTGGTTCTGCATGACAAATAACACCCCCCAGACCCCAAATCTTCATCCTGTGGGATTAATCCCACCCCCCAGACCCCAAACCTTCATCCTGTGGAATTAATCCCACCCCCCAGACCCCAAACCTTCATCCTGTGGAATTAATCCCACCCCCCAGACCCCAAATCTTTGTCCTGCATGACAAATAACACACCCCAGACCGCACTTTTTTTGGTCCTGCATGACAAACAACACCCCCAGACCCCAAACCTTCCTCCTGTGGGACAAATAACACCCCCCAGACCCCAAACCTTCATCCCGTGGGACAAATCCCACCCCCCAGACCCCAAATCTTTGTCCTGAGTGGTGAACAACACCCCCCAGACCCCATTTTTTTGGTCCTGCGTGACAAACAACACTCCCCAGACCCCAAACCTTCCTCCTGTGGGACAAATAACACCCCCCAGACCCCAAACCCTTCGTCCTGTGGGACAAATCCCACCCCCCAGACCCCAAATCTTCCTCCTGTGGGACAAATCCCACCCGCAGACCCCAACCCTTTGCCCCGGTGTCCTTGGGGCCCCCACCTGGTGTGGAAGATGTGGTTGCAGGGCAGGCGCTTGGCCCCCGTCACCATCTCCTCGCGGCAGATGATGCAGACGTTGTCCACGGCCTGCAGCTCCTCCGGGGTGGCGTCGGGGTAGCTGCGGGGGAACGGGGTCGAGAAGGGGTTACGGGGAAAAGGGACCGGGAACAGCCCCCCCGCAGCGGTCTCCAGGGGTTTGTGGCTGAAATCAAGTTTTAGGTGGGGTTGGGGGTGTCTGCAAAGAGGTTTTCCCTATGAAGTCTCTCTTAGGGGGGGTTTAAGGGGATCCACAACCCCTTTTTCCCCTATAAGGTCTCTCCAAGGGGCATTTAAGGGCATCCATAAATGCTTTTCCTCCATTAATTCTCTCCAAGGGGGATTTAAGGGGATCCACAAACCCTTTTTGCCCTATAAGGCCTCTCCAAGGGGAATTTAAGAGCACCTGCAACCCCTTTCTCCCTGTAAGATCTTTCTAAGGGGGATTTCATGGGATCCACAAACCTACAAGGTCTCTCCAGGGGGAATTTCAGAGGATCTGCAATCCTACGAGGTCTTCCAAGGAGGGTTTAAGGGATTCTGCAACCCCTTTGTCCCTATAAGATCTCTCCAAGGGGGATTTCACAGTATCCACGACCCTACAAGATCTTTCCAAGTGGATTTAAGGGCATCTTCAACCCCTTTTCTCCCTGTAAGGTCTCTCTAAGAGGGGTTTAAGGGGATGCACAACCCCTTTTCCCCCTACAAGGGGGATTTAAGGGATTCTGCAACCCCTTTGTCCCTGTAAGATCTTTCCAAGGGGAATTTCACGGGACCCACAACCATACAAGATCTTTCCAAGGGGGACTTAAGGGCACCCACAGCCCCTTTTTCCCTCCGAGGTCTCTCCAAAAAGGGTTTTGGGGCATCCCCAACCCTCCAAGCTCCTCCCACCCCTTTTCCCATGCTAAAAACGAGTTGTTTTCCCCCCAGAAAACCCTCCTCCCCCTCATTTTTCGGCCCCAAACCCTGCAGGGACTCACAGCGTGTTCATGTTGCGGATGGCGCGGCGTGACATGATGGCGTCGGTCACGGCTTTCTTAAACTGCCTGCGAGGGAACGGGGACAAATTTGGGGTCACAGCCAGGCGCCCCGGCCCCAAAAGCCGCCCCGAAGGCGCTCACCTCATGGCCAGGTACATGGGGCGGATGGCGAAGAGGGGGAAGGTGTGCACTTTGATCATGATGGTCATGAAGGCCATGTAGAGGAGGACTTTGATGAAGCCTGGGGAGGGAAAGAAGAAAATTAGGGAAGGGTTTTAAGTAGTTGTGGGGTGGGGGAAGCAGGATGGGACCCCAAAAGCGGTTTAGGAGGGGGTTTAGGGGGTTGTTCCACCTCGTTACCCGCCTCCGCCCACAAATCCCACTGCTGCTACCACACTGAAAACCCAACAAGGTGGAAAACGGGGATTTTAAGGGGGGGAAAAACATAAATTGGGGAGGAAAGAAGGAAAAAGGCGGCGGGAGCTCAGCGTACCCGTGAAGAGCTCCGTGTAGAGCATGTAGACGGCTTTGCTGTCCCAGGGGTTCTCGTTCTGCAGGTCGATGGAGTGCAGCACGTACTTGATGAAGATGGTGAGCACCATGGTCATGAGGATGGCGTACTGCGGGGCACAAAGAGGGCGGCGGGGGCTCAGGACTCATTTTGGGGGGGCTCAGGACCCGTTTTGGGGGGGTTTTGGGGGCAGAACGGGGAGCGGGGCCTTACCTCGAAGCCAAAAACCAGCTGGACAGAGGCTCCCCGCGTGAGGATGCTGTGGTACGCGTGGCTGACGAAGAGGAAATCCAGGATTCCCAGCAGGAACATCAGAGCTGTGGCGGTTATTGGGGTTAATTGGCACCACTAACGAGGCTGGTATCGCCACCAGCTCATTAGGAACCCCCCTGCGCACATCCCAGCCCCTGTTTGCGAGGCCAATCCCCTGCTAATTCCTCCCCCAGCCCATTTGGGGTCTATAAATCCCTTCCCCACAACCAAAAAAGCGTTTTCCTACACATCTGGGAATCCCTTTTCTCCCAAAACAGCGTTTTCCCACGCATCTGGGACTCCATCTTCCCCCAAAACACATTTTCCTATACATCTTGACGCCATTTTCCCTCAAAAAAGCATTTTCCCACGCGTCTGGGACCCCATTTCCCCCCAAAACACATTTTCCTACACAGCTGGGATCCCATTTTCCCTCAGAACAGCGTTTTCCTATACATCTCAACCCCGTTTCCCCCCAAAAAAAGCATTCTCCTGTACAGCTGGGACCCCCTTTTCCCCCAAAACGTGTCTTCCTACGCATCTGGGATCCCACCTTCCCCCAAAACATGTTTACCTACACATCTGAGATCCCACTTTCCCTCCAAAAAGTGTCTTCCTATGCATCTGGGACCCCATTTTCCCCCAAAATATACCCCAAACCCCTCCTGACACCCCCTTCTCCCCACCCAAACCCCAGAGCTCGTTAAATCCCCAGCCGGGCCCTCACTAACGGAGCAGCCCCGATAACATTATCTCGCCCCACGCTTTTTTTTTTTCCCCCACCCTATGCAAATAGGGCGCCGAAATTATCTTTCCTGCCCAGCTGCGGAGGGGGCAAAGCCCCCCCCCAGGCTGGGAAGTGGGAAGGATGCGGCCTTGGGGGGGGGGGAAGGCGCCACTCACACACGATACGGAAGTGGAAGAGCCAGGAGATGTTGGGGCTGCGCTCCATCTGCGGGGAAAAGGGGAGAAAACACTAAAAAAAAACTCCCCTCTGGACCCAAAATCAAGCTTTTTCGCCTGTTTTTTCCACTCACGAAGTCCACCCGGTCCTCGGCCAGCCAGTGGAAGCACTTGAGGAAGAGGAGGAGGGTGAAGAGGGCGACGAAGCGGGGGCTGAAGTCGTCCCTGAAGACGGTGAAGGCCAGGCAGGTCTCCGTCACCGCGTACCACGAGCGCTCCAGGAGGTGCTGCGGGGCAAAGGCAGCTGGCAGCACGCCCACAATACCCCCAAAAATCAAAGAAATCCCCCCAAAACACGTTAACATCCCCCCTCAGCCCCGCAGGATTCGGCCCTGGAGTCCTAAATCCTCCCTACATCGGAGAATTTGGCTCCCCAGGATGGAAAAATAATTTAAAAAAAAATTCTAATAAAGCACCTCTGAGCTCCCAAAAAATCCCATAAAAACCCCTAAAAGCCGTTCACATCCCCCTCAGCCTCACAGAATTCAGTCCTGGAGTCCTAAATCCTCCCTAAATTGAAAAGTTTTGCTCCCCAGGGCGGAAAAAAGTCTAATAAAGCACCTCTGAGCCGCCCCAAAATCCACTGAAAACCCCTGAAAGCCGTTCACATTCCCTCAGCCCTTCAGGATTCGGCCCTGGAGCCCTAAGCTTACCCTGAACTGGAGGATTTAGTGCCCTCAAGCCCTCCAGGATGGGAAAAAAAAATCAAAGAAAAGTCCCAAAACACGTTAACATCACCCTCGGCCCTGCAGGATTCAGCTCTGGAGTCCTAAATCCTCCCCAAATCTAAGAATTTTGCTCCCCAGGGCGGAAAAAAGTCTAATAAAGCACCTCTGAGCCCCCCAAAAATCCAATAAAAAGCCCTACAACCTGTTAACATCCCTCTCAGCCCCGCAGGATTTAGCCCGGAGTCCCAAACCCTCCCAAAATCAGAGGATTTCGGGCCAAGCTCGGCTCACCTCCATCTCTGCCGCCCGCAGCTGCCCGAAGAAAACCTTGCCCATGAATTTGCCCAGCAGGAAAACCAGCACGAAGGCTTGGATGTAGAGAACCTGCGGGGGGAAAAAGAGACGGGGAGTGTTTTTTGGGGAAAAAGAGGTGCTTTGGGGGCGAAAAGGGCTGCTCTGGGGCCAAAAAGGGGGCATTTTTGGGGAAAAAGGGGCTGCTGCAGGGCAAAAAGGGCCACTTTGGGGCCCTGAAAGCAGAAGTGAGCCCCCGCACGGCATTCAGGCGTGACTCCACGCGCCGCCGCCGGCCTCGTTTCCCCTCAACCGCCCCTAATTAATTAATTACCCGCCAGCAAAGCCGCTGGGGAATGCTCCGGGGGCAGGAAAGAAACGAAACTCGTGCTTCTTGCGGCCGTTACCCGCGGAAAAACAACCGGGGAGGCAGCTCCGCGCTTCCTCCCCAAAAGTGGGATTTCAGCCCCAAATCTTTGCCCCGGGGGGGTTTTTTTGGGGCTCCCCCTGTACTCACGGCCCATGCTGGGGCTGGATTTGGTGAGATAAACCACGGTGGGGTAGAACTGGTGCTTGAGGTAGTAGGCGTGGGCCACCACGGCCGTGGTGAGCGCCAGGCTGCCTGCCATCACCGCCGCCGTGCACAGCATCTCCGCGGCCCGGCTGCCTGCAGGGGGGGGGGAGGAAAAAGGGGGTTTTGGGGGAAAATAAAGGAAAAAAAGGGTTAGCGGGGGGGTATCGGGGCCGGTTGGGGCTTGGTGGGAGCTGGGGGTTGTTAAATCCCGGGGTCTGGCCTCAAATTTGGTCCCGTTTGTGGCTCCCCCCCTGCAGCCGTTGTACCCCGTAAGTGCCCCCACTCACATCTGTGGCCCCCCCCCAAACTCCCCCCATCACAGCCCCCCATAAACACCCCCCAACACCCCCTCATATCCCCCTACCCCCACTTACACCCCCCTCCGTGTCTCAGCCCCCTAAACGTGTTCCCCCCCAATATGCCCCCACCCCCACCTGCAACCCCCCCAACCTCCCCCCCCGGTGTCACTGCCCCCCATGAAGACCCCAACAGCCCCCAAAGCCCCCCCAGGTCCCCCCACTCCTATCTCCATACCCCTCCTCCATGTCTCAGCCCCCATAAACCCCCTCAAAGCCCCCCCAGCCCTACCTGTGCCCCCCAACCTCCCCCAAAATGTCACAGCCCCCTATAATTGCCCCCAGCACCCCCCTACACCCCTCCAGTCCTACCTACGTGCCCCCCAACCTCACACCCCCATAAGCACCCCCAAAGCCCCCCCACTCCTACCTACATGCCCCTAAAGACCCCCCTCCATATCGGAGCCCCCCAATAAACACCCCTAGAGCCCCCCCATACCCCTTAAGCCCCCACTCCTATCTACGTGCCCCCCAATGACCCCCCCACAAGCCCCCCCACTCCTACCTACATACCCCCCTCCCTGTCACAGCCCCTCATAAATACCCCCAAAACCCCCTCACACCCCCCCCAGCCCTACCTACGTGCCCCCCAACCACGCCCCATAAACACCCCCAGAAGAGACCCCAGAGCCCCCCCACACCCCCTAAACCCCCCATTCCTATCTACGTGACCCCCCAACCACCCCCCCACCGCATCACACCCCCCACAAACCCCCCAAAGCCCCCCCACTCCAACCTATATGCCCTAACCCCCCCCTCCGTATCAGAGCCCCCCAATAAGCGCCCCTAAAACCCCCACACACCCCCTAACCCCCCCCATTCCTATCTGTGTGCCCCACAACAACCCCCCCACTGCATCACACCCCCCACAAGCCCCCCCACTCCTACCTACGTGCCCCCCTCCCTGTCACAGCCCCTCACAAATACTCCAAAAACCCCCTCACACCCCCTAAACCCCCCCCATTCCTACCTACGTGCCCCCAGCCACCACCCCCACTGCGTCACGCCCCCCAGAAGCCCCCCAGAAGCCCCCCCTCCCTGCCACAGCCGCCCATAAGCACCCCCAAAGCCCCTCCACGCCGTCTAACCCCCCCAAACCGCCACCACGACCCCCCCCCCCCCCGCCCCCCCTACCCCCCCTTTCCCCTCACGACTCAGGCTCCGAGCCCCCAGCCCCCTCACCCGGCCCCGCCGCCGCCGCCGCCGCCGCGCCCCCCGCCTCAGGCCGCTCCTCCCTTAGCCGGAAGCGCCTCGGCGCGAGACACCTCACTTCCGCCCGGCCTGCACCACGCGCCGCCCTGCGGGGGGGTGGGGGGAGGACAGAATGAAGGGGGCCTTTCGCCGTTTCCCCTCCGCCTAAATTTCTCCGTCTCCTTTTTAGCTCTGCAGGGATTTATCTTTCAGTTTAATTACCCTCAGGGAGCAGGGGGCGGCGCTGCTGTTCCCCCTGCAATTAACATGGGTCACCCCCCCCGCGCCCGCACTTGGTACGGTCCGATCCGCCCCTCAGCCGGCGCAGAGGGAAGGGGCGGGAGCGCCAAGGGTCCCGTGGCTCGCTCTCATTGGCCAGCCCGCGCGGCTCTCGACCAATCAGAAAAATCTCCCGCGCGGCTGTTGCTAAGAGGAAGGAAGACGGGAGGGGGGCGCGATGAGCTGAGCTCGGCCTCAGCCCGCTACTCTCCCCTCAAAGAGCTCAGCCTATCAGCAGCGCCTCTCCCTCCGTTTCGCGCTTCTGATTGGCTGGCCTCGCTTGAAGCCCCGCCTTCGCGGCTTTGACTGACAGCGAGGCCTGAGCAGAGAGGGGTGGGGCGGGCGGCTTCTTCCTCCTCCGCCTCTGATTGGCCGGCGGCGTGGGCGGGCGGCCTATAGATAGGCGGAGGCCGGCGGGGGCGGGGTTAAGGTGGTCCCGCCTCTCGCCACGCCCCGCGCGTCCTGTTCAGGTGAGGGAGGGGGGAGCGAGGAGGCGAAGGGCGGGAAAAGCACGAGGCGGGAAAACGCCTGGGCGTCGTCGCTGCCCCTGAGGTGATTTCTTTCCCCTTTTCTGAGAGAAAAAGTAGGGAGTTTTGAGGTAAATTTGCCGTCTTTCCCCCCTGCCCGCGTGCGGGGGGCTGAGCTCAGGTGGTGCAAGGTGAAAATAGCCCTGTAAGCCTTTTTATTTTTGTTTTATGTGGTGCATCTTGTCCCTCTCCCCCTGAGGGAAGGGGGACCTCGGTGGTTTTCTGAGGGAAAATGGAGGGGGCAAAAGCTCTGAGGGCTCTGCTGGCCCTGTGCATTGAGCTTTGATGAAGTGCAGCACTTTAACACTCTCTTCCTGCGTTAAAAAGGTGTTTTTTCCCTTTTTTCTCAGGAGTTGGTGGGGTGGCTGCTGGTTGCCCTTCAGCAAGGGGCTGCAAGAGGCTCCCCCTCTCCTGGCTGCCACTATCAAAATGAAAAACACTTTATTTGTGGTTAGGTGCTGGGAGAGGCAATGAAACCTGCACAAATGAGGTGTTTTCTTGCTTTTATTGGAGATGAGCCTAGTTTTACTTCATATTGGGGGTAAATTAGTTTATTTAAGGCCCATCTGGGCCTTATTACTGCTTTGGCCCAGATGGGAGCTGCTTTAACCCCAAACTGCTTCCTTTATTGTTTTTCAACCCTTTTCAGCATCAGACTGGTAGCTGTAAAGATGGTTTGAATCCCTCAAAGGTTAGGATTCACTGGGTGTTTATTGCTCTGGTTAAAATATGTGTGTTTTATGATTAAAGTTTTGATTAAAACACTTATTTTAACAAAATATCTGTTCTTTTAACAAAGCATCAGATAAATTGCCTCCTGTGGAGGGAATAGCATCCTTCTGCCCCTCCAATTTTCTGAACCCTTCGAAGCACTTTGCATCTTTAAACCAGAAAGGCTGGCTTTAACAACAACAAAAAAATCTAACAATTGCAGCTCTAATTTTCCTAGCAGGTGTTTTGGGGCTTTTTAAAGATTATTTTGCCACCTTGGGCTTGCTAGAGCAGGTGGCGAGGTTGCAGCTGGGTGTGCTCCACATCCCTTTAGCAAGAAAAAGGAGCTCCTGAAGACCATTACGCTATTAAAATAACACAAAGAATTCTGAAATAATGACAACAAAGCAACAAACCAGTGAAATAGTGGAAAAAAACACAAGTTGCTGAAAAGATGGGGGCAAGGAGGTCAGGTGTGGAGCAGTGTGTGAGGTGCAAGGGTGGGGAATTGGTGGGACAAAGCACCTTGCAAAGGTGCTTTTCTGCCTTAAAACATACCCCAAAATGTCAAAACATACCAAAAAATGTCAGCTGGGGAATTAAAATACTTATGTGTATATATACCTTCTTCTGTTGTTTCTGGGAAACCAGGCAGTGATGTGTTTAGCTCTTTTTTGGGGCTAGAAAATGGCATTTCTGCACTCTCCTTCTTGTACAGGGGAATAAGAAGGAGTTAAACCTCAATTTGTCAAAAACATGATGCTTTTTTTCCTCTATACCTATTTTTTTTTCCTTAAAGCTACTTAAAGGATGGGAGAAAAGCCACTTAGTGCAGCTCACCTGTTCACGCCTGCCATGGTTTTACCCAATTTTGGGTTGTTTATTCAGGAGAAAAAAAAAAATATATTTTTTTTCAGCCTGAAGTGGCTGAAAAGGGCTGTGGAGCCCTAAAATCGTATTTTTGGGGGAGGTTGGGTCAGTTTGAGGGGTGTGACTTGGGGGAATTTGGGAGGTTTTGGGGCTATTTGAGGGGTCTGGGGGGGGGTGTCCGGTCTTTAAAGGGGATTTGGGCCAGGGGGCTGGCTTGGGGGGAAAGCCTCAGGCTTTGGGGTGGGGGCTAGGGGTGTTGGGTCCGTTTTGGGGCAACTCTGGGCTCTTTCCCCACACAGCTGCCAGCCCTATGAAGCACCCCCCCAGCCTCACCCCCCCTCCAGCCTCTGCCCCCTCAGGGGGGCAACGGTGCAGTGGGAGACCCCCCCTGGCTTGGGGATCCTGCGGGCAGCCCCCAGCCCCCGGCAGCGCCCCGCGGAGCCTCCACCTGCACCGCCAGGAGCGGGAAGCCTTCTTCAGCCTCCTGGGTAAGAGCAAAAACACCCAAATCCCGGGAAAACTACCCAAAACTCCTGTTTTTTTTTTTTTTTTTTAAAAAAAAGCAGATGGACAGGGGAGTGTGCCGTGGAATGATTTGTGAATAGCTGATTTTTCTCTCCATCTCGTTACAGAAGATGACGTGGTGCAGGAGTTCCTCGCAATGGATGTCTGCTATAGGATTTCCGATAAGGTCAATCGGCCCCAAATGCAGGGACCTCGGGGTCTGGGCCGAAATTGCTGCTGGTTTGGTCCCGTTTGGGGAAATCTGACCAAAACTGCTGCCGATTTGGTTCCGTTTTCAACAGCCTTAGTCAAAACACACTGGTTTTGTCCAGTTTTGGGGGTTTTGACTAAAACCACCGCTGTTTTTTGATCAAAACAGTTGCTGGTTTGGTCCCGTTTTTCACAATTTTAGTTAAAAAAACAAACAAAAAACCAAACCCAACCACTGATTCTTGTCTAGTACTTGTGTTTTTTGACCAAAACTGTTGTGGTTTGGACCTGGTTTTGGCCATTTTAGTCAAAAAAAAAAAAAAGAAACAAAAAACACTGATTTTTGTCTAGTTTGTGTTTTTTTTATTAAAACCATGGCTGGCTTGTTTCATTTTTTTGTGTTTTTTGGCTAAACCTGCTGTGTTTTGCTCCTTTTTTTTTTTTTTTTGACTAAAACCACCATGATTTGGTTCCAGCTTCTTGACCCAAACCCGGTGCTTTTTGGTGCCTGTTTTTGACTAAAAACCTCCTTTTTTTTCCCACTGCCCCCAGTACCTGCTGGCGATGGCGCTGACGTACTTCAAGCGCGCCGGGCTGCCCACGGCCGAGTACACCCGCATCAACCTCTTCACCGCCCTGTACGTTTATCAGCCCTAACACCGCCTTTGGCTAATCCCCTGGTTGACCAAAACGCCCCGATTTCACCCCGTTTCCCCTCCCAGGTACCTGGCGAGCGACATGGAGGAGGACGAGGAGGAGCACAAGTACGAGATCTTCCCCTGGGCGCTGGGGCCAGGCTGGCGCCGGCACTTTCCCCGCTTCTTGCGCCGCCGCGACCGCCTCTGGGCCCGCATGAGCTACCGGGCGGCCGTCAGCCGGCACTGCTGCGAGGAGGTCAGTGCGGTGCCAAAATCCCCCCGTTTGGCCCCAAAAAAATCCCCCAGCCACCATCACAGCGGGGGAAGGATCGAGGAGAGACGGGGCCCTGCGGCTTCGCTGCTCGGCTGTGGTGGAGCTGGCCATTCCCTGTGGCTTTTTGCTTAAAAACGTCGCTTCTTGGAATTAGGATCACTCTAAAAGGCTGTGCTCAAGGCGTGGTTCTCTTAAAGCCTGCTTTTTTTCAAAACTTCCCTTTAATTTTAAGCCTTAAAAAATGATTTCTGGGGGTTCCATGCTCCCAAGCCAGCAGCGAACCCCTCACCGTGCCACCAGTGCACTCATGCCAGCTCCCCTGCGGCACCCTTCACCCCAAACCAAATACTTTTATCCCCAAACTGTGCATTTTGTGCCCCAAACCACGTACTTTTCTCCCCAAACCCTGCCTGTTTTGCCCCAAACCATGCATTTTTCTTCCTTTTCTCCCCAAGCCCTGCCTGTTTTGCCTCGAACTATATGCTTTTCTCCCTAAATCACATGCTTCTCTCCCCCAACCCTGCCTGTTTTGCCCCAAACCGTGCATTTTTCTCCCTTTCCTCCCCAAACCCTGCCTGTTTTGCCCCAAACCGTGTGTTTCTCTCCCCAAACACCCCTCCCTGCCCGCAGATCATGGCGACGGAGCCCTTGCACTGGGCCTGGCTGCGTGAGCGCCCCCCGCAGCACAGCGGGGCCGTCCGCAGCTACGCCGGGGACCCCCGGCCCCGCGCCCCCCCGCCGGCCCCCCGGGAGGAGGAAGAGGATGAGGATGAAGACGAAGCCCCGGCGCCTGCTGTCCTTGTCCTCCCCCTGCAGCACCCCCCTGGCTGTGCCTAAACCCGCTGAGCACCCAAAATTTGGGGTGTGACGGGCTCAGGGCCGTGTTCCACGTGTTGTTCTCGCAGTTTGCCCCAAATTTGGGCTTTTAAACTCAGAATCTGCTCGCTGAGCCGCTCGCATGCGGCACCAACTGGGCCGTTTTTGGGTCTTCTCCCCCCACTTTTGCCCACTTTTCCAATGAATCTAACCCAAACCCTTTGCCGTAAGCACCACATGCTGCTCTTGCCAACCCACCCCACAACCAACACCCATTTTTGCTGTTTTTCACCCCAAAACTCCCCCTTTTTGTTATGAGCCCTAAGTCAGGGAGTGTAGTGAGGAGCCACAGCACAATTGGTGCAAAAAGGGGTGAAAACGGGCAACGTGAAGCACTCAATCATCATATTTGCATTGTAGGGGGGGAGAACGGGAAGGGAGCGGTGCACGCTGCCAAAAAAGGGCGCCCGAATTTTGGTGGAAAAGGGGAAAAAGGAGCGGGGTGGGGCTGTAACTGCCTGTTTTTGCTTGGCAGGGCCCGGCCGCTGTGAAGCGCCCCGGAGGGAGCGGAGCTGTGGGTTCAGGTAGGGATGGGCCCTGCTGCCACACGCATGTTACATGTATGTTATATACATGTTATGTGCGTGTTACACGCATGTTACATGCATGCCACATGTTACGCACATGTTCTGCCCCTCCACGTGTCCCCTCTGCAGCCAAACGCGGTGCACACGCGTGTTACAGACTCACATGTCCCGATGTCATGGCCTCGGACACGCGTGTCACAGGCTCACGCCTGTTGAGGCTGCCACACACGTGTGTTACAGACTTGCACGTCCCAAATTTGTGTGTCCTGGCCCTGCACACGTGTGTCCCAGCCCCCACACGCCTCCCCCACACGTGTCCTGGCCCCTCACACACGTGTCCCAGCCTGCGCATGCCTCCCACATGCGTGTCACTGATCTCCACATGCCTCCCCCACGCGTGTCCCAGCCCCCACACGCCTCCTACACACGTGTCCCGGCCCCACACACGCGTGTCCCAGCCTGCACACGCCTCCCCCAAGCATGTTCCAGCCCCACACACATCTCCCACGCGTGTCCCGGCCCCCACACGCGTGGCCCAACCCGCACACGCCTCACACACACCTGTCCTTGACCTCCACACGCCTCCCCCACGCGTGTCCCGGCCCGCACACGCCTCCCCACGCGTGTCCCGGCCTCAAACCCGTCTCAGGGCACCGCCCCCGGCCCTGCTCCCCCTTCCAGCCCTGCGGCACTGCGGACAAAAACCCGCAGCAGCAGCCGCACCCAAAACCCCCAGAAACCACCCCAAACCCCTTCCCCTGCCCCCCCCACCACCACCTCAGCACCCCCCCAAATCCCCTTTTTTCACCCCGTTTCCCCTCTTTTCCCCCCCTCCTGAAGGGAGGAGCTGGGCAGGGAGGAGCCTCGGGAGGAGGCCGGCAGTGGGGCGAGGCCCGGCCTCGCCTCTCAGCTCCAGGAAGACTTTGGGGTGCTTTTGGGTGGTTTTTGCTTTTCCTTTCAGTTTGTTTTATTTTTTTTTGCTTGTTTGGTTTGGTTTTGGGCGGTTTTCCCCAAAAGCGGCGACTTTGGCAACGCTTCCCCCTCCCCTCTCCCCCTTCCCCCAAATCGAGGTACGTCCCCGGGGAGGGGAACGGGCGCGATCGCTCCCCGCTCGCCAACTTGCTTACACAACTCCGCTCGCCGCCAAATTGGGGCGGAAAAGGGCAAAAACGGGCAAAACTGGGGGAGAAACCCCCTGAGCCGGGGCCGCTTGGGGGCTGTTTCCCTCGCAGAGGGGAAGGGGTTGGGTGCTGCCCCGCTCCGAGCCCTGTTTGGACCGGGAAAGTTTTTTTGTCGGGGGATTTGAGCCCGTTTTGGGGAGAAACGAGAGGGATTTGGGATTTGGAGGTTTTCCCTCGGGATTTAGGTTTTTTTTTTGGGGGGGGGGGTTGGGGTTATTTTCCCCCAACGGGAGGCGAAGCAGCTGCTGCTGGTCGAGCCCTTGCCCTGCGGCACCTGCCAGGACGCCGGGCACCCACTTCCTCCTCAAAGCGGGCTGAAAAAAAGTGGTTTTGGGTCACTTCATGCCCCAAAAACAACGGGGAGGGGGAGAGGGCTTCGTTAACGAGGAGCTCGTTAATAGGGAGCTCATTAACGGGGTGTGGGGGGGAGGTGTAAGGGGCTGGGGCGCGATAGGCCCCACATTCCTCTGGGGGGGGGTGGAGGGGTGCTGAGGCTTTCCCCCCTCATTTTGGGGTCAATTTAGGGGGTTTTGGGGGTCTAATCGCTGCTTTTGGGGCACTCTGGGCTGCGGGGTCACAAACGTGCCTTTCACCTTCCTGCAGCGCTAATTAAGCTCTCCGGTCCTTAATTAAGTTCCCCCGGTCCTTAATTAAGCCTCCCCAGTCCTTAATTCAGCCTCCCAGTTCTTAATTAAGGCCCCCCCAGCTCTTAATTAATGTCCCAGTCCTTCCCTAAGCCCCCCACTCATTAATGAAGACCCCCTAGTCCTTAATTAGACCCCCCAGTCCTTCAGGAAGCCCCCGTAGCCCTTAATTAAGATCCCAGTTCTTAATTAACCCCCCCAGTCCTTAATGAAGACCCTTCAGACCTTAATTAACCCCTCAGTCCTTAATGAACTCCCCTCAGTCCTTAACGAAGCCCCCAACTCCTTAACCCCCTCCCTCCCCCAGTCCTTCATGACCCCCCCCAGACCTTAATTAACCACCCCAGGCCTTGATTAAGCTCCCGGAAGCCTAATTACGCCCTTCATAGCTCTAACGGGCGTAGGGAGCGGCCCTGACACACGCCCAGACTCGCCAGACCCGTTCTTTTGGGGCCGTTTCCCCTCCTTTTGGGGCCATTTTTCCCCCCCTTTCTGCTTTTTTTCCAGTTATTTTTTACGCGGCGTTCACAAGGTTAAACTGCTCAACTCGCAGCCGTTTCCCCCCCAAATCTCACTTTTTCCCCCAAAATGAGCTCGTAACGGACATTCAGGTGCTGACACAACCCACCCAGCTATGCTTTTTGGGGGAGAAAACACAGAAATAGGGAAAAACATTTAAAAAATAACCTAATAACCCCTTTTTCTCTCCAGCCTCTCCCAGCTGTGACCCCAAAACAGGCTAAAATGCCCCAAAAAAAACCCAGAATGCTCTCCAGCCCCGCCAGCTGTGGGCCAGCAGCCCTCATTAGCCCTCTTGAGGTTAATTACTGGGGTATTAACGAGCACGGGGAGATGTGGCTTTAATTGGGGGCTCCTCGTTTGTTCTTTAATTGGGGAAATCAAACTGTTGGGGTTTTAATTCGGGGCTCATCCCCAGCTCCCCAAATTGAGGAAGAAATTGGGGAAAACCAAACTTTGGTGTTTTAATTTGGGTCTTTTCCGTTTCTCCTCGTATCGGGGAAAGCAAAACGTCTGTCTTTTATTTCTGGGTTCATCCTTTTGACCCCAAATCGGGGAAAACCAAAGGTTGGTGTTTTATGGTGGGGCTCATCCTCGGCTCCGTAAATTGGGGAACAAATCGGAGAAAACGAAATCCCGGTGGTTTAATTTGAGGCTCTTCCTTTGCTCCCCAAATTAGTGAGAGGAAAACGTCAGTGTTTTAATTAGGGCCTCCTCCTTTTCTCCCCAAATCAGGGAAAGCAAAATGTCGGTCTTTTAATTCCAGGTTCATCCTTTTGCCCCTAAATCGGGGAAAACCAAAGGTTGGTGTTTTAATTTGGGTCTCATCCTCGGCTCCCCAAATTGGGGAACAAATCAGGGAAAACAAAATGTTGGTATTTAATTTGGGGCTCATCCTTTTGCCCCCAAATCAGGGAAATCAAAACATCGGTCTTTTAATTCAGGGCTCATCCTGGGCTCCCCAAATTGGGGAACAAATCGGGGAAAACCAAACGTTGATGTTTTAATTCCGGGCTCATCCTGGGCTCCCCAAATTGGGGAACAAATCGGGGAAAACCAAACGTTGATATTTTAATTCCGGGCTCATCCTGGGCTCCCCAAATCGGGGAACAAATCGGGGAAAACCAAATGTCGGTGTTTTAATTCGGGGCTCTTCCTTTTCTCCCCAAATCGGGGAGATTAAAACGTCGGTCTTTTAATTTGGGGCTCATCCTTGGCTCCCTACATTAGGGAACAAATTGGGGAAAACAAGATGTCTGTGTTTTAATTCGGGGCTCATCCTCTGCTTCCCAAATCGGGGAACAAATGGCAGAAAAGAAATGCGTGCGTTTTAATTCGGGGCTCATCCTTGCCTCCCCAGATTGGGGAAAGCAAAATGTTGGTGTTTTAATTCGGGGCTCACCCTCCGCTCCCCAAACTGGGGACCAAACCGCGCCAAACCAAACCCCGGGGGCGCCCCCTCCCTTACCTCCCACATCTCCCAACCCCGTGGGCCACCTCTCTCAGTCCCCGTTGTGCCGGCAGGATGGCGGAGGTGCCGGTGGTGCCGGTGTACTGCACGGGCGTCTCGGCGCAAGTGCAGCGGGAGCGGGCCAAGGCGCTGGGGCTGGGCAGCCACGAGCAGGCCGTGCGCTACCAGGGCCAGGATTTCGCCGCGCTGCGCGACGCCTGCCTGCGCTCCGGGACCCTCTTCCGCGACGACGCCTTCCCCCCGCCCCGGCCTCGCTGGGTTTCAAGGAGCTGGGCCCCAGCTCCTCCAAGACCCGCGGCGTGCAGTGGATGAGGCCCACGGTGAGCAAACCCGCTTTTTTTTTTTTTTTTTTTTTTTGGTTTTTGGTAAAAAAAAAAACAAAACAAAACACGATTTTCCTGATTGTCACCGCCGTTTTGGGGGTGTTTCCTGCCCAGGAGCTGTGCTCGCGCCCGCAGTTCATCGTGGATGGGGCCACGCGCACTGATATCTGCCAGGGAGCGCTGGGTAAGTGCCTTTAACTCCTTTTTTTACCCTTTTCCTTGCTTTTTTTGCCTCAAATCAGGGAATTTTCCATGATAGTGCTGCCGCCGGAGCGAGCTCGGTCACATTAAACAGGTTCAACCGCAACGGGGATGGCCACAACCTCCCCTGAGCGCCCCTAACGCATCTCTGGGGCCGAGCGAAAGCTGTAGGACGGCCAGAAAAAGGCGTTTTTTCCCCCAAAACCCCCCGCAGGTGACTGCTGGCTGCTGGCGGCCATCGCCTCGCTGACGCTGAACGAAACCATCCTGCACCGCGTGGTGCCGCACGGGCAGAGCTTCCAGCACCAATACGCCGGCAATCTTCCACTTCCAGGTGGGGCTCCCGCAACGCCGCCGACACCAAACGGCCGCTTTCTGCCCCAAAACAACCCTCCTGGCACCGCGGTGACCCCAAACGGGTGATTTTCCCCTAAAAAAAAAAAGGCCGGTTTGGGACCGGCGATCCCCGTCAGGGCTCCGTTTTCCCCGTTTGATCGGGATTTAAAAGCAACGTGAGGGTTTTTTTTTTGTGGGATTAACGTTTGCTAAGGAAAAAGGAGGGACCCCCAGCACCCCATGGGATTGGGAGGGGCCATCTTCGGCCTCGCCTTCCTCCTCCTCCTCCTCCTCCTCCTCCTCCTCCTCCTCCTCCTAGATCTGGCAGTTCGGCGAGTGGCTGGACGTGGTGGTGGACGACTACCTGCCCACCAAGGACGGCAAGCTGCTCTTCGTCCACTCCGCCGAGGGCACCGAGTTCTGGAGCGCCTTGCTGGAGAAAGCCTATGCCAAGTACGCCTTCCCTCCCCCTTCACCTCATTTTTGGGGTGAAAAACCTCGAAACGGCTCAGCTGCTCCCCACTTTGTAGGGTGAACGGCTGCTACGAGGCGCTGTCGGGCGGCAGCACCTCGGAGGGCTTCGAGGACTTCACCGGCGGCGTGACCGAGTTGGTACGACCTGCGCAAGCCGCCCCGAGACCTCTACCACATCATCCTCAAGGCGCTGGAGCGGGGCTCCCTGCTCGGTCTGCTCCATCGACGTCAGTCTCCTGCCGCGTTTCGGGGTGAAAAAAGGCGTTTTTGGGGGGTGGGGAGGGGAGCGACGCCGGAACGGGGTCGGTTTCTTGTGCCCTCGCAGATCACGAGCGCCTTCGACATGGAGGCGGTGACGTTCAAGAAGCTGGTGAAGGGGCATGCCTACTCGGTGACGGGAGCCAGGCAGGTGGGAGCCAGCACCATTTTGGGGCAAAATCGGGGCTTTCTGGCTCAAAATTGGCACTTTTGGGGTTGGATTACAGTCCCTCGGGGCCAAAATAGGGGCTTTTGGGGTTGAAGTAGCTACTTTTGGGGTCGAAGTTGGCACTTTTAGGGTTGAAGGTGGCATTTCATGTTGAAATTGGGGCTTTTGGGATCAAAATTGGGGCTTTTAGGGTCAATGTTGGTGCTCTTTGGGTCGAAAATGGGGCCTGTGGGGTTGAATTAGGGTCTCTTGGGGCCAAAGTTGGGGCTTCTGGGGTCAAAGTTGGCGATTTTAAGGTTAAACTTAGCACTCTTTGTGTCAAAAGTGGGGCTTTTAGGGTCAAAGTTAGGGCCTATGGGGTTGAAATTGGGGCTTTTTGGCTTGAAAATGATGTTTTAGGGGTCAATAGTGGGGCTTTTTGAGTCAAAGTTGAGGTTTTTGGGGTTGAAGTTAACATTTTGGGTTGAAAATGACACTTATGTAGTCAAATTTGGGGCTTTTGGGGCCGAAGGTGGGGCTTTTGGGGCCAAAATTGGCGTGTTTTGGACAAAGGTGGGGCTTTTGGGGCCAAAATTGGCGTGTTTTGGACAAAGGTGGGGCTTTTGGGGCCAAAATTGGCGTGTTTTGGATGAACGTGGTGCTTTTGGGGTGAAATTGGCTCTTGGGGGGCTGAAAGTGGCTCTTTTTGCGCCTGAACTGTCTCTTTTGGGCCAAAGCAGGCCCGCTTTGGGTCAAAATCATCACTTTTTGGGCCTGACGCCTCCCTTTGCAGGTCAACTACCGCGGCCAAGCCCTGGAGCTGATCCGCATGCGCAACCCCTGGGGCGAGGTGGAGTGGACGGGGCCCTGGAGCGACAAGTAAGCCCCCCGCCCACCCCGGGCACCTTCGTTAGCGCTAATTAACGAAGCCGCCTGGCCCTTTGGTGGCTGCGGGGGGGGGATTTCACCTTTCCCCCCACCTCCTGCAGCTCATCCGAGTGGAACGCGGTGGAGCCAGCGCTGAGGCAGCAGCTGATGGTGAAAATGGAAGACGGCGAATTCTGGTCAGCTCCGAAACGGGGCGAAAAGCGGCCGTTTTGGGGGGTTTTGAGCCGGCAGGATGGGGGCTGAACCTTCCTCCTCCCCCTCCAGGATGGCTTTCCGGGATTTCCTACGGGAATTCACCCGCCTGGAGATCTGCAACCTCACCCCGGACGCCCTCCAGTCCCGCAAATTCCGCAAGTGGAACACGCGGCTCTACGACGGCACCTGGCGCCGCGGCAGCACGGCCGGCGGCTGCCGCAACTACCCCGGTGCGCCCCGGCACGCGAGCCACACCCTAAAAACCACCTCCTTTTCCCTCTTTTCACCTTTTTCCCCCTTTTTTTTTTTTTTTTGGCTTCCCCTCTCCCTTCCCGCAGCCACCTTCTGGATCAACCCGCAGTTTAAGATCCAGCTGGAGGAGGTGGACGACGACGGGGACGAGGTGGGCGGGCGGGAGCCGGGCTGCAGCTTCCTGCTGGCGCTGATGCAAAAGCACCGGCGCCGCGAGCGCCGCTACGGCAAGGACATGGAGACCATCGGCTTCGCCGTCTACGAGGTACTGGCGGCCCCCCCGGTGGCCCCCCAGTGTCACCAGTGTCCCCCGCTGTCACCGGTGGCCTCACCTCTTGTGCCCCGTCCCCGCAGGTCCCTCCGGAGGTGGGTGCGACGTGGCCGGCACCTGGAACAGCGGCTGAGGGCGAAATGGGAAAGCACGTGGAGGGGTTTGGGGGCGTTTGGGGGATTTGGGGGACACGTTTGGGGTGCTTTGGGGGGTCTGTGCGGTGTTTTGGGGGCATATGGGGTGGTTTTGGGTGTGTTTGCGGGGTTTTGGGGGTGTTTTGGGGCTGTTTGAGGAGCGTTTTGGGTGTTTGGGGGGACGTTTTGGGGGCATTTGGGGTGTGTTTGGGGTTTTTGGGGGGCATTTGGGCTGAGTTTGGGATTTTTGGGGGGTGTTTGGGATGTTACTTTTTTTTGGGGGGGATGTTTGGGATGTTTTGAAGGCCATTTGGGATGTTGTGGGAGCATTTAGGGTGTGTTTAGGATGTTTTGGGGGCAGCTTACGGTGTTTAGGGGCAGTTTGGGGAGCATTTGGGGTGTTCCTGGGGCCGTTTACAGTGTTTTGAGAGCATTTGGGGTGCCTTGGGGGTGCTTGGAGTGGTTTGGGGGGCACTTGGGTCAGTTTTGGGGTCAGTTTGGGTGTTTTTGGAGGCATTTGGGATATTTTGGGAGGCATTTGTGAGTGCTCGGGGCATTTCTGGGGTCATTTGGTGATGTTTGGGGGGCACTTTGTGCATTTGGGGCGTTTCTTGGGGGCGTTTTGGGGCGTTTCTGGGGGCATTTGGGGCGTTTCTTGGCTGTGTTTTGGGTGCGTTTTGGGCATTTCTTGGGGGCATTTCTTGGGGACGTTTTGGGGCATTTTTTGGGGGGGGTTTTGGGTGCATTTTGGGCGTTTCTTGGGGGCGTTTTGGGCACGTTTGGGCCATTTCTTGGGGGCGTTTTGGGGGCGTTTGGGGTATTTCTGGGAGTGTTGCTTGGGGCGTTTCTTGGGGACGTTTTGGGCGCGTCTGGGGCTTTTCTGGGGGGCATTTTGGGCGTGTTTTCAGCATTTTTGGTGCATTCGGGGCCTTTTGGGGCGCGTTTTGGGCATTCGGGGGCCGTTTAGGGCCGTTTTGGGGCCGATTCGAGGCTTTTTCTGACTCCTTCCCCCCTTTTTCCCCCCCGCGGCAGCTGGCGGGGCAGTCGGGCGTGCACCTGAAGCGGGATTTCTTCCTGGCCAACGCGTCGCGGGCGCGCTCGGAGCAGTTCATCAACCTGCGCGAGGTCAGCACCCGCTTCCGCCTGCCGCCCGGCGAGTACATCGTCGTGCCCTCCACCTTCGAGCCCAACAAGGAGGGCGACTTCGTCCTCCGCGTCTTCTCCGAGAAGAGAGCCGACACCGAGTAAGCGGCCTAATTAGCAGCGCCTCGTTAGCGCTAACGAATCCGCTCCCCGTTGGCCCTGATCCTCCTTTTTTTTCACCTCCCCGCAGGGAAATGGATGACAAGATCCAGGCGACGCTGCCGGACGAGGTGAGGATCCCCCCAGACAACACTACCCCTTCCTCCCCTCACCCCTTGGACCCAAAACCGCCCTTTTTTCCCCCAGAAAGTGCTCTCGGAAGGCGAGATCGACGCCAGCTTCAAGCAGCTCTTCAAGCAGCTCGCGGGGCCGGTAAGGGGAACGCAGGGAACGCGGCACGGGGGGCACCGGGGCAACACCGACTGCCCCCATTTCCTCCCCTAGGACATGGAAATCAGCGTCACCGAGCTTCAGACCATCCTCAACCGCATCATCAGCAAACGTAAGCCCCAAAAGGGGGGATTTTGACCCAAAATGTGCGGTTTGGCACCCAAAAAAAACTATAACGGGGGTTTGGAACGGGGCCGAGCCACCATTTGGAATTTGGCCCCGCAGACAAGGATCTCCGCACCAAAGGCTTCAGCATCGAGTCGTGCCGCAGCATGGTCAACCTCATGGACGTATCCTCCCCGACGCCTCCTCCTGGGGGTCCCAAAAAAGGCCTTTTTTCCCCCAAACCCCGCCTGCTTTTCCTTAACTTCTTTCCACCCCGTAGAAAGACGGCAACGGCAAGCTGGGGCTGGTGGAGTTCAACGTCCTGTGGAACCGAATCCGCAACTACCTGGTGGGTTGGGGGGCTTGGGGCACGGCGGGACGGCCCCGGGCGGGGCCCTGACCCATCGTCCCCAACATTTTGGGGCATTTTGGGGGGTTTTTGGGGTCGGTGGGCAGGCCGTGTTCCGCAAGTTCGACCTGGACAAGTCGGGGAGCATGAGCGCCTACGAGATGCGGATGGCGCTGGAGGCGGCAGGTAACGCGGCCCTAATTAATTCGGGGCTCGTTAAACCCCGCCCCCGTCACCTCCCGCAAGGTTTTGGGGTAACGGGGGTTTTCCTTTTTTCCCATAAAAGGGTATAAATTGAACAAAAAGCTGCACGAGCTCATCATCACCCGCTACGCTGAGCCCGACCTGGCCATCGACTTCGACAACTTCGTCTGCTGCCTCGTGCGCCTGGAGACCATGTTCCGTGAGCGCCCTTTTCCTGCTAAAACCCCCCGCTTTGGTCAACTTTCCCCTCAAAATAATAGGATTTAGCGTGATACGGTAGAAACCCCTCAAAGTTTAGCAGGAAACTGTAGGATTTCCCGTTTTTCCCCCTTAAATACAGCTTTTTTATTTTTTTTCTGCAAAATGCTGCACGTTTTCCATCTTTCCCCTTAATTCCTGTGGGATTTTTCTGGGTTTTCCCAGAATTTCACAATTTTACCTGAATTTCACAATTTTTCCTTTAAATGGGATTTAGCAGAAAAGGGGGGGGAGGGGTGTTCAATTTCCCCCAAAATGCTCCCGGTTTGCCCAACTTTCCCCTTAAACCCACCCCATTATCCCCCAGCCCCATTCCCACCCAATTTCCCCTATTACCATTCCATTACCCCCCAATTTCCCCTATTCTCCCCCAATTTCCCCTATTACCCCCGTTACCCCCAATTCCCCAAATTTCCCCTATTAACCCTCCAATTTACCCAGATTACACTCTTTCACCCCATTATCCCCAATTTCCCCTATTACTCCCCATTACCCCCCAATTTACCCCAATTTCCCTCATTTTCCACAAATTTCCCCCCAGTTTCCCTTATTAACCCCATTTCCCCCAAAATTTCCCTCATTAACCCCAAATTACCCTCATTAACCCCAAATTACCCCCAATTTCTCCAATTTCCCCTATTACCCACCCGTTAACCCCTCATTACCCCTCAATTTCACCCCGTTAACCCCAATTTCCCCCATTAACCCCGTTTCCCCCCCCCAATTTCCCCCATTAACCCAAATTCCCCCCAATTTCCCCCATTCCCCCCCAGGCTTTTTCCAGGCACTGGACGGGGACCGCGACGGCGTCGTCACCATGGGGCTGCTGCAGGTAGGCGCCCCAGCCCCAAACCCGGGGGGTTTCACCCCAAAAAGCGGGGCGGGCCCCCCCCCCTGACGCCCCCCCTCCCCCCAGTGGCTGCAGCTCACCATGTTCGCCTGACCCGAGGACGTTTTGGGGGAATTTCTGCGCTTTTTGTCACTCCGCCTGACTTTTTTTGTTTTTTTTTTTTTGTTTTTTTTTTTTGGGAGGGGGGGGACACAAGTTTTGGGGTGTCCCCCCCCCCTCGGTGCCACAATCAGGGATGTGCCCCCCGCCGGGTGCCAGCATGGTTCTCGTTTTGTACTGTGCGACCCCCCCGGAAACAGAAATCCTATTAAAATTCTTTTTCCTGCTCGTTTTCCCCCATTTCTTACACCCCCCCCTCTACCTTTTGGGGTGCACCCCTTGGAGCTGGGGGTTCCCTTTTGGGGTCCCCCGATTCCCTCCCAGCCCTCTGCCCCCCCCCCAGGTACCCCCACCCCCCCCGGACCCCCAAATCCCCCCCCTTTAACCCCCCGGTCCCACAAAGCGCTCCTATTAGGGCCGGGAAATTCCCGCCAGTTCTGCCCCTTTAAGAGCCTCGCCCCGCCCCTCCACTCCCATTGGCCACTCTCGCTCTAAATCTACATAACCACGCCCACTTTTTTATCCCTTTAGCGCCCCGCCCCCTCGTTATCCCATTGGCTCGTGCACGGCCACGCCCCCACCTGGTACCCCTATCGCCCCGCCCCTCGCTCTCCCATTGGCCACTCACCCGAGATCTGCATAGCCCCGCCCACTGCCCCCGGCTCCACTCCCATTTGCGGCCGCCCTGCCCTTATAAGGCGAGGCCCCGCCCTCTGGTGCCGGAAAGCGCGGCGGGGGCGCGCCGGCGCGGGATTTTTGGCGCGGCCATGGCGGAGCCGGGGCTGGAACCGGGACCGGGAGCGGGACCGAACCCGGCCGAGGCGGTGCTGCGGGAGCTGGCGCTGTTCGAGCTGCGCTGCGACGGGGAGGACGTGGCCGACAAGCGTAAGGGCCGGGGCAAGGGGAGGGGTTTGGGGGCGATTTGAGGGGGTTTTGGGGTCCCACGGAGGCGTTTAGGGTGATTTGGGGTGACTCAGGTTTTGGTGTCGCAGGGTGGAGGATTTGGGGGCAATTTAGGGGTGTTTCTGTGTCGCAGACAGGGATTTGGGGTGATTTGAGGTGGAGTTGGGTGATTTGGAGTGGGTATGGGGTCCTAGGCAGGTGTTTAGGGTGATTTGGGGAGGGGTTTGGGGTCACAGGAAGGGGTTTGGGGCATCTGAGGGTGAGTTAGGTCAGTTTGGGGTGGCTTTGGGGTCACCGGCAGGGGTTTGAGGCAATTAGGACGGGTTCAGCATCACAGGGAGGATTTGGGGTGATTTGAAGAGAGTTTGCAGTGGCGTGGGGTGGGTTTGAGGTGATTTGGGAGGGTTTTGGGGTTTGGGAGGTGTTTGGGGTAATTTGAGGGGGAGTTGAGCCGGTTTGGGTTGGCTTTGGGGTCCCAGAAACGTGTTTGGGGGGTTTCTAGGGTCATAGGGAAAGGATTTGGGCAGGCTTGTGTGGTTTTGGGGTCAGAGGCAGGTGTTTGGGGCAATTCAGGGGCTTTCAGGATCCCAGGGAGGTGTTTCCGAGGGATTTGGGCAGTTCAAGGGATCACAGAAGGTGTCTGGGGGGCAGTATGGGGTCACAGGGGGGTGTTTGGGGCCACAGGGGAGCCTTTTTGGGGGGAATTCAGGTGATTTTGGGGCTGTCAGAGAGGCATTTGGGGGTGGCATTGCCTACTGCAGGGAAAACATCTGGGGAACACAGCAGGGGGGGAGCTTTGGGGCTCTGGGGGGTGACACCTGGCAGGGCTGCTCTCACCCCAACCCTCCCCGAGGCTTTTTGGGGTCTCGTGGGACCCCAAATCCCCCCCATTTTGCCCCCCCCTCAGTGCTGGAGCTGAGCCTGACGCACCGGCTGGGCCCCGTGCCCCTGGCCAACGAGCTGCTGGCCTTCGTCACCAGCAAGGACCTCGACCCCCGCCTCACCCTCGACGGCCTCGCCGCCTTCGAGCACGAGGTGGGGACCCCCAAAAGACCCCAAAACCACCCCAAAAAGCAGGCGGAAGGGGGCCACACGCGCCCACCCCTCTTTTTTTTTCCCCCAGGTCCTTGCCAAGAGGGACAGCAGAGCCTCCCGGAGGCCAAGCAGCCGCCACGGCGGCCTCCGAGACGTCCACTCCCTGCAGGAGCTGTATCATTTTGGGGGAAAAATGGGGGGAGAAAGCTAAGTTTACTTTAAAAAAAAAAAGATGGAGGAATTTGGGGGGAAATAAGTTGAAATTATGGGATAAAGTGGAAAAAATAGGGGGGTGTTGGGGAGAAACTCCAAAGCAAAGCTTGTTAGCACCCAAAAATTAACGGTGAGGGGTTTTAAGGGCAGGGGGGTGCCCTTAAAATAAATAAATAAATAAATAAAAATAATAAAAATGGGGATTTCGGGGTGGTTTCGAGGCATTTCTACTCCTTAACGAGCCGCCAGGCTGGACGAGGACGAAGAGGAGGAGGAGGAGCTGCTGGACGCCTACACCACGCCCTCCAAGGTAAAACCCAAATCCCCCATTTTGACCCCAAATCTTTCCTATTTCTCCTCCTTTCCCCTTCCAAGCCCCCATGAACCCAAAACCTCCTTTTTTCTCCGCAGACCACCCAAAAACGCCCTGGAGGCCCACCCCGCCACCCCCCGCCCCAAGCGGCCCCCCTCGTCCCACAGCCCCTACGCGCTGTTCTCCCCCTCCAGCCTCTCCCCCAGGTAAAACCTCCCCCCCCCCTTCCCCTTTCCCTCCCCTTTATCACCTTTTTAACCTTTTTCTCCATTTTTCTTCCTATTTAGTGCCACCCCACCCCAAAAATACACCGCGCGGGGGGGCCGGGGGGAGGTGGTCGCCTCCTTTGGCGTCCCCCAGACCCTTTTTGGGGGCTCCGGGGGCTGCGCCCCCAAACTTTTCCCCCACCCCGACGACTCCCTGACCAAATCCTACAAATTCATGTTCCAAAAACCTCTCGACGTCCGCGAAGGTGAGGCTGGGGGTGGGCACAGGGGGGTCACCCCTCATTTTGGGGCAATTTGGGTGTTTTTTGGGGGGCGTTGATATTTTCCCTCCCCTTCTCAGTGCTTTGCTGGCGGATCGAGGAGCTCGGCACCGCGCTCAGGACCCACCACGGTCTCGAGGACTTCTCCTCGGCGCTCCTCCCGGCTCAGGCAAGCTCCTTTGGGCCCCAAATCCCATTTTTTAAATGTAACCTTTTTAATTTTTCCCTTTTTTACCCTTTTTCACAGGAACCCGTCACCCTGCTGGGCCAAATCGCCTGCGACAGCAACGGAAGCTCAACGCCAAGTCGGCCGTGCTGGAGGGCGACCGGCAGCGCTCGGCAGGCGCCCGCATCCCCCTCACCTCTCCGAGCTCCCCGAATTCTCCCTCTTCCCCGGCCAGGTCGGGATTTCCCCCAAAAGCACCCAAAATTTGAGTTTTTTGGGGTTTTATCCCCCTTTTTTATTGATTTTTTTTTTGTTGTTGTTGTTTTTTTTAGATCGTGGCCCTGGAGGGGATCAACAGCACCGGGAAGATGGTGGTGGTGTCCAGGCTCTATGAGGTGAGCGGGGTTTTGGGGTGGAAAATGGTGTTTTGGGGGCTGGTTTAGGGTCGGGGGCGGCTGGTTTAGGGTTGGGAAGTTTTTGGATCCCAGTTTTGGCTGAGGGGGGTTTTTTTTTAGGGGGGGGGGCTTGTTCTGGCTGGGGCGGGGGTTGGGGGTCCCAGTCCTGACTGAGGGGGTTTTGGGGGGGGTCCCAATTTTGATCTGGGGGGGTTGGGAGGGTCTTGCTTTTTTTTTTGGGAGGGGTCTTGGATTTGGGGGGGCTTTTTAGGGATTTGGGGGTCTCTATTTTAGGGGGGGGGGGGCTGGTTTAGGATATTTTGGGGGAACCAACTTTGCCCAGGAGGGTTTTTTGGAGGGGCTGGTTTTCTTCTGTTTTGGGGTCGGGTCCACTTTCGGGGCTCTGTTTCTTCTGGGGGGGGGGGGCCCTTTCACCCAATTTTGGGGCTCTTTCTCCTGTTTTTGGAAGCGTTTCACCCCATTTTAGGGCCGTTTCACCCATTTTGGTCCCTTTCTTCCTCCGCAGCCCCAGCCCCTTCCCTTCCCCTCCCTTCTGCCGCCAGCCGCAGGTGAGCCCCCAGCGCCTCCCCCTTCCACCCCCCCCCCCCAACCTAACGGGACCCCTTGGGACCCCCCTCAATTTTGGGGTGCCGGGGGGGTCCCAAGCCCCCCCCAACCCCCCTGGCCCCCCCCAGGCCCCGAGCAGCGGGCGGTGCTGGTGGCCTGCGGGCCCTACGCCACCTCCGACAGCGTCGCCTTCGACCCCTCTCCGACCTCCTGGACGTCATCGCCCGCGACCGCCCCGACGTCTGCGTCCTGGTGAGGCTCTGCGGGGTGCCCCCCCCCCAAAAATTATCCTAAACCCCTTAAATTGTCATCAAAATCCCCCAGAATTCCTGCAGACCTCCTCCTCCCTGTTTTGAGCCAGAATTTCATGCTTGCGGCACGGAAACGCCTTAAGATTTACCCTAAATCCACTTAAAACGATGGAAATTTTGTGGGTTGCTAAGGAGAGAGCTCCTTTTTTGGGGAAAAACCCCAAAAAGTCTCTTTTTCTTCCCAAAGCAACAAAAAAATCCCACTTTTTAAGAGCCAACAGTGCTTTTGGAGCCCCCCAGGAGTTAAATCACAATGAGGTTTGCCCGATGGCTTGAGGAGGAAAAAAGCTTAATTTAATGACCAAAAATCATCAAAATACCCTTTTTTGGGGCAGTTTTGAGACCAGCCTGCCCGTTTTCCTCTGATTTTTCCCCGTTTCTTCACAGTTTGGGCCGTTTGTTGACGCCAAGCACGAGCAGGTGGAGGTGAGTCCGGGGCGGTGAATTTGTGGGTTTTGGGGCCCCCCGTGGCCTCGACCCTACAAAAACTGTGGTTTTCACCCCAAATCCTTTCTATCCCTGTGGATTTGGGGCAGATTGTTGTCACAAGCCCCCAAAATGAGTCAAAACCCACCGTTTTTATCGTTTTGGGCCGTTTCATCTGCTTTAGGGGAGGCCGGGGAGTGCCCTAAAAGCAGGAGGAAGCGAGGAATCCCCCCAAACCCCTTGTTTTGTTCCAAACCCCTTTGTTTTCCCCCAAATCCCCTCGTTTTCCCCCAGAACTGCCAGCTTCCCGCCTCCTTCTCCGACGTCTTCAAGCTCTGCCTCAAGATGATCCTAGAAGGGACCCGAAGGTAGGGGCCACGGCCTCCCTCATCCCCTAAATCCTTTTTTTTTTTTCCTGGATCCCCAAATCCCTTTTTCTAGGCCCAAAATCCCAAAAAATCTCCCTTTTTCCCCATCCCCTAAACCCCAATTATTTCCTCCCCATCCCCTAAATCCCCATTTTCCCCCCCCCTTTTCCTCCCTGTCCCCTAGATCTCCCTTTTTCTCCCCATTTCCTAAACCCCTGTTTTTATCTCCTTGTCCCTTAAACCCTATTTTTTTTTCTCCCTGACCCTAAATCCTGTTTTTTTCACCCCGTTGCAGCGCCGCCCCACACCTGGTGCTGGTGCCATCGTCCCGGGACGTGCACCACGACTGCATTTACCCGCAGCCCCGCCCTTCCCCTGCCCCGAGCTGCCCAAGGAGGACAGAGCGGTAACGGACCCAATAACGCCCTGTTTCACCCCAAAATCCCACCCCCCTCATTTTGGGGCTTTTTTCTGCCTCCTTTTCCAATTTGGGGCAGTTTTGGGGTGGCTGGGGGGAGTTCTGTGTGATTGGGGTGGGTTTGGGGCATTTTAGGGTTGTTTTGGGGTGGTTTTGGGCATTTGGGGGCATTTACAGGAAAGTTTGGGGCCTTTGGGGGTGATTTGGGGGCATTTAGGGGTGGCTTTGGGGTCATTTGGGGCATTTTGTGGTGTTTTGGGGTGGATTTAGGGCCTTTTGGGGCAAGTCTGGGGCCTGCATTTAAGACTTAAAGAAAGCCAGGCACGTCTGGGGGCAGATTTGGAGTTTTTAGGTCCTACTTTGCGGTATTTAGGGAAAACCAAGTGCGTTTTGGGGCAGATTTGGGATTTTTAGGTCCCACTCTGCGGTATTTAGGGAAAGCCAAGCGTGTTTTGGGGCAGATTTGGAGTTTTTAGGTCCCACTCTGCAGTATTTAAGGAAAACCAAGCGCGTTTTGGGGCAGATTGGGGATTTTTAGGTCCCACTTTGCGGTATTTAGGGAAAACCAAGTGTGTTTTGGGGTAGATTTGGGATTTTTAGGTCCACTTTGCAGTATTTAAGGAAAGCCAAGTACGTTTTGGGGCAGATTTGGAGTTTTTAGGTCCCATTTTGCAGTATTTAAGGAAAACCAAGCGCGTTTTGGGGCAGATTTGGAGTTTTTCGTGCCCCTGAGCCCGTTTAGGGTGGGATTTGGGCCATTTAGGGGCGTTTTGGGGCCGTTTGCCCCCTCTCCCCACAGCGTGTGCTCTTCGTCTCGGACCCCTGCACCCTGGACATCGACGGCACCGTCTTCGGCCTCACCTCCACCGACCTCCTCTTCCACATGGCGCCGAGGAGATCAGGTGGGAAGGATCCGGCCCCGACCGCTCCCCGCGACCCCGTTAATTAGGGCTGGCCCCCCTAATTAAGAGGCTGGGTCCCTAATTCACCCCGCAGCTCGTCGGGGAACTCGGACCGCTTCACGCGGATCCTGCGCCACGTCCTGACGCAGCGGAGGTGAGCGCCCGGCGCCGCTTTGGGGTGGAAAGGGGGAAATCCTACAGCGCCTCGGCGTGTCTTCCATCCCACAGTTGCTTTTTGTGGGGTTTTGCGGATTTGGGGGTTTTAGCCCTCCAGGGGGGACACATGTCAGGCTGATAGATGATTGCCACACTCAGCCTGAAGCAAATCAACCCCAAAATCCCCCTTTTGGCCCCAAATCCTCCCTTTAGGTGCTCCAAATCCCCTTTTCAGCCCCCCAAGTCCCCCTTTGGGCGCCTCGACCTCCCCTCTTGGCCCCCAAATCCTCCTTTCTGCCTCTAATACCTAATTTAGGTCCACCCAATCTCTCTTTTGCGCCCAAAATCCCCTTTTGGGCATCCCATGATCCCCCTTTGGGCACCCCAAACCCTTCTTTCCACCTCCAAAGCCCCCTTTCTGCCCCTAAAACTCCCCTTTGGGTGCCCCAAATCCCTCTTTCTGCTGCCAAATCCCCCTCCTCCCCCTCTTTCCCTCCTCTGGGCCCCAAAACCCCTCTTTCCAGCCCCAAAAGCTCCCTTTGGGTGCCCCAAACCCTTCTTTCCACCCAAAAGCCCCCTTTCTGCTCCTAAAACTCCTCTTTTGGGTGGCCCAAATCCCCCTTTCCCCCCCCCCCCATTTACCCCTCCTTTGGGTCCCCCAAAACCCCTCTTTTGGCCCCTAAACCCCCCTTTGGGCACCCCAAACCCCCCTTTCCTTCCACAAACCCACCTTTCCACCCCCCCACCCCGCTCCGAACCCCCAAAACCCCCCTTTTTCCCCCCAAAAAACACCTTTTTCCCCCCCCCCAGCTACTACCCGCTGTACCCCCCCTCGGAGGAGCCAACGTGGACTACGAGAGCTTCGCGCGCTTCGCCTGGCTGCCCGCCACCCCCCACGTCCTCGTCACCCCCCTCGAGCTGCGCTACTTCGTCAAGGTCGGCCCCGGGATCGATCGATCGCCGATTGGGATCGATCGATCGCTGATAGGGATCAATCGATCGCCGGGAGGGATCGCTGATAAAAAGCGATCGATCCCTGACGAGCGAGAACACAGTGGGCCGCCTCGAGCGCGCTACAACAGCGCCCCCAAATCGCTGCGGGTCATTACAAGCCCCCAGTCGATCCCACGAGATCCCTAAATCGCTGTGGGTTTACAAGATCCGATCCCCCAAGATCCAAATCGGTCCCAAATTGTGGGTCTTACAAGCCCCAGTCGATCCCACAAGGTTCCCAGTCGATCCTAAATCGCTGCGGGTCTTACAAGCCCCAGTCGATCCACAAGATCCCCAAATTGATTCCAAATCGCTGGGGGGGTTACAGGCCTCAGTCGCTCCCACCAGATCCCCAATTGATCCCGAAGCGCTGCGGGTTTTACAAGCTCTTGATTGATTCCCTAAATCCCCATTGATCCCACAAACCCCTCATCGACCCCACAAGATCCCCAGTTGATCTCCCAAATCACTGCAGGTTTTACAAGATCTCACCTGATCCCCAAGATCCAAATCAGTCCCAAATTGTGGGTTTTACAAGCCCCCAATTGATCCCAAATCGCTGCAGGTTTTACAGGCTCCCAGTTGATTCCCCAAGCCCCAGTCGATCCCACAACCCCCCATCGACCCCACAACATCCCCAGGCAATCCCAAATCCCTGTGGGGTTTACAAGCTCCCAGTCGATCCCACCAGATCCCCGTTCAATCCCAAACCACTGGGGGGTTTACAAGCCCTCATCAATCCCACAAGCCCCTATTTGATCCCATGAGATCCCCAGTCAATCCCAAATCCCTGTGGGGTTTATGAGCTCCAGTTGATCCCCCAAGATCCCTGATCGCTGCAGGTTTACAAGCTCCCAGTCGGTCCACAAGATCCCCGTTTGATCCCAAATTGCTGTGGGGTTTACAAGCTTCTGATTGACCCCCTAAGCCCCGAGTCAATCCCACAAGATCCCCACTCGATCCCAATCTCCAGGGGGGGGTTACAAGTTGCAGTCGATCCCACAAGATCCCTGATCAACCCCAAACCACTGCAGATTTTACAAGCCCCCACTGGATCCCATGAGATCCCTGTTTGATCTCAAATTGCTGTGGGGTTTACAAGCTTCTGATTGATCCCTAAGCCCCCAGTCAATCCCACAAGATCCCCACTCGATCCCAAATCTCCAGGAAGGTTACGAGTTCCAGTTGATCCCACAAGATCCCTGATCAGCCCCAACCACTGCAGATTTTACAAGCCCCCGGTCGATCCCAAACCGCTGGGGGGTTTTATAAGCCCCTCATTGATCCCCCAAGATCCCCGACTGATCCCAAATCCCTGTGGGTTACAAGCACCAGTCGATCCCACCCGATCCCCAGCTGATCCCACCCGATCCCCAATATCCGCGGGTTTCACGAGCACCCATCGGTCCCCCAAGCCCCTCATCGCTCCCATAAGCCCCAATCCCTCCCCCACCCCCCCCCAGTCGATCCCCAGGATCCTGCTGGATCCCAACCCACTCGATCCCTTCTCTTCCCCCCCCCCCCCCCAGGACGTGCTGGGCTGCATCTGCCTCAACCCCGGGCGGCTGACGAAGGGCCGGGTGGGCGGCACCTACGGGCGCCTCCTGCTGCGGCCCCGCGACCCGAGCGCCGCCAGCCCTGCGTCTCGGCCCAAATCATCAAGATCTGACCCCAAAAAAACCACCAAACAACAGATCCCATCCCCCGATCCCCCTACGGACGGGATCTGCGGATCGCCACGGAGAAACACAGCTGGAGCGGCGGCGTTAATTAAGGAATAACGACTAACGAGCAGGAGGATTTTGCTTGGGATTTCCACAGGTTTGAGGTTCGCCCACCTCAGCTCCCCCTCGTGGACCCCGAGGTTAATTAATCAGCGAGTAATTAATTTGCAGGCGCCCCCCAGGCGCCCAAATTCCCGGGGTCATGATTGGCCCCGAGCCCTTCTTTTGCTGTTTTCTGCCTCAAATCCACAGCTGGAAAACCCAGAAGTTTTAGGGAGTGATTGTCAGTGCTAATTAATTTCCTGCTGTTAATTACCTCGTTAGCACTGCTGCCACCTTGTGTGGGGTTTGGGGTGCTGCTGCTGTGCCTGGAATCCTGGAATTAAAGCAAAATTTGGGGGGAAAAACGGTGCAAGAGGCAATTTTAGCACTTTTTGGTGTTGGCCTCTGGGGTGGGTTTTGAGGTTTTTCCTCCTTTTTTTCCTCTTTTTGTTGTTTTTTCCCTCAATTTATTTCCGTGTTCAGCCACCTCGATGGAGTCTTGGGTGCCTCTGTCCCACCCCAATCCACATTTAGGGGGAAAAACGGGGAAAAAAGGGATTTAGGGGGGAGCTCCCCTCACTGTATCCATCCTCAGCAGGGGGTGATGCGGGGCTGGGCCCCAAAATTTCTCTTTTTCACCCAAATATCCACACAAAGCATCTGGGCCCCGTTTCTGCTGCATCCCTACTTCACTTCTTCCCCCGACCTGACGGATTTTAGGGTTTCTCACATCAAATAAAAGTGCTGTTTTCTTCAGCGTGGGTGAAAGACTGGTTTTGGGGCGAAAGACTGGTTTTGGGGCCATTTCTCCCATTTTGGGGGCTCTTTACCTCTTTTTGGGCCTCTTTCCTTCTCTTTTGGGTCTCTTTCCTTCTCTTTTGGAGGGCTTCTTCCTTTTCTGGGAAGGTTTTTCCCATTTTGGGGCTCTTTTCCCTTTTTGGGGAGGTTTTCCCCCTTTTTTGTGACCCTTTCCCCCCATTTTGGGCCTCTTTACCCTTTTTGGATGTTTTCCCCTTCTTTGGGGCTCTTTCCCCCTTTTTGGGACCCTTTCCCCCCCCTTTTTGGGATGGTTTCCCTCATTTTTGGGGCTCTTTTCCCCCCTTTGGATGGTTTCCCTCATTTTTGGGGGAGGGTTCCCCCTTTTGGGGGCTCTTTTCCCCCTTTTTTAATGCCTGCAGGTGCTTGCCCATGTTAAAAGGCCAAAAATCAGAGCAGAGCCCCGATTCTGCCCCATTTTCAGCTCCACAGCTCCCCCA
>JBAGBL010000038.1:10000-12500 GCA_036873955.1 Mergus octosetaceus
CTTCTTCTTCTTCACCTTCTTCTTCTTCAGGTGTTTCTTCTTCATTTCTCCTTTCTCGTTATCGTCTTCTTCTTCTTCTTCTTCTTCTTCTTCTTCTTCTTCTTCTTCTTCTTCTTCTTCTTCTTCTTCTTCAGGTGTTTCTTCTTCATTTCTCCTTTCTCGTTATCGTCTTCTTCTTCTTCTTCTTCTTCTTCTTCTTCTTCTTCTTCTTCTTCTTCTTCTTCTTCTTCTTCAGGTGTTTCTTCTTCATTTCTCCTTTCTCGTTATCGTCTTCTTCTTCTTCTTCTTCTTCTTCTTCTTCTTCTTCTTCTTCTTCTTCTTCTTCTTCTTCCTCAGGTGTTTCTTCTTCATTTCTCCTTTCTCGTTATCGTCTTCTTCTTCTTCTTCTTCTTCTTCTTCTTCTTCTTCTTCTTCTTCTTCTTCTTCTTCTTCTTCTCCTTCTTCTTCAGGTGTTTCTTCTTCATTTCTCCTTTCTCGTTATCGTCTTCTTCTTCTTCTTCTTCTTCTTCTTCTTCAGGTGTTTCTTCTTCATTTCTCCTTTCTCGGTATCGTCTTCTTCTTCTTCTTCTTCTTCTTCTTCTTCTTCTTCTTCTTCTTCTTCTTCTTCTTCTTCTTCTTCTTCTTCTTCTTCCTCAGGTGTTTCTTCTTCATTTCTCCTTTCTCGTTATCGTCTTCTTCTTCTTCTTCTTCTTCTTCTTCTTCTTCTTCCTCAGGTGTTTCTTCTTCATTTCTCCTTTCTCGTTATCGTCTTCTTCTTCTTCTTCTTCTTCTTCTTCTTCTTCTTCTTCTTCTTCTTCTTCTTCTTCTTCTCCTTCTTCTTCAGGTGTTTCTTCTTCATTTCTCCTTTCTCGTTATCGTCTTCTTCTTCTTCTTCTTCTTCTTCTTCAGGTGTTTCTTCTTCATTTCTCCTTTCTCGTTATCGTCTTCTTCTTCTTCTTCTTCTTCTTCTTCTTCTTCTTCTTCTTCTTCTTCTTCTTCTTCTTCTTCTTCTTCTTCTTCTTCTTCCTCGGTGTTTCTTCTTCATTTCTCCTTTCTCGTTATCGTCTTCTTCTTCTTCTTCTTCTTCTTCTTCTTCTTCATCTTCTTCTTCTTCTTCAGGTGTTTCTTCTTCATTTCTCCTTTCTCGTTATCGTCTTCTTCTTCTTCTTCTTCTTCAGGTGTTTCTTCTTCATTTCTCCTTTCTCGTTATTGTCTTCTTCTTCTTCTTCAGGTGTTTCTTCTTCATTTCTTCTTTCTCATTATCGTCTTATTCTTCTTCTTCATCTTCTTCTTCTTCTTCTTCTTCTTCTTCTTCTTCAGGTGTTTCTTCTTCATTTCTCCTTTCTCGTTATCATCTTCTTCTTCTTCTTCTTCTTCTTCATCTTCTTCTTCTTCTTCTTCTACTTCTTCTTCAGGTGTTTCTTCTTCATTTCTCCTTTCTTATTATCGTCTTCTTCTTCTTCTTCTTCTTCTTCTTCTTCTTCTTCTTCTTCTTCTTCTTCTTCTTCAGGTGTTTCTTCTTCATTTCTCCTTTCTCGTTATCGTCTTCTTCTTCTTCTTCTTCTTCTCTTCTTCTTCTTCTTCTTCTTCTTCTTCTTCTTCTTCTTCTTCTTCTTCTTCAGGTGTTTCTTCTTCATTTCTCCTTTCTCGTTATCGTCTTCTTCTTCTTCTTCTTCTACTTCTTCTCCTTCTTCTTCAGGTGTTTCTTCTTCATTTCTCCTTTCTCGTTATCGTCTTCTTCTTCTTCTTCTTCTTCTTCTTCTTCTTCTTCTTCTTCTTCTTCTTCTTCTTCTTCTTCTTCTTCATCTTCTTCTTCTTCTTCAGGTGTTTCTTCTTCATTTCTCCTTTCTCGTTATCGTCTTCTTCTTCTTCTTCTTCTTCAACTTCTTCTTCTTCTTCTTCTTCTTCTTCTTCTTCTTCTTCACCTTCTTCTTCTTCAGGTGTTTCTTCTTCATTTCTCCTTTCTCGTTATCGTCTTCTTCTTCTTCTTCTTCTTCTTCTTCTTCTTCTTCTTCTTCTTCTTCTTCTTCTTCTTCAGGTGTTTCTTCTTCATTTCTCCTTTCTCGTTATCGTCTTCTTCTTCTTCTTCTTCTTCTTCTTCTTCTTCTTCTTCTTCTTCTTCTTCTTCTTCTTCTTCTTCTTCAGGTGTTTCTTCTTCATTTCTCCTTTCTCGTTATCGTCTTCTTCTTCTTCTTCTTCTTCTTCTTCTTCTTCTTCTTCTTCTTCTTCTTCTTCTTCTTCTTCTTCTTCTTCTTCCTCAGGTGTTTCTTCTTCATTTCTCCTTTCTCGTTATCGTCTTCTTCTTCTTCTTCTTCTTCTTCTTCTTCTTCTTCTTCTTCTTCTTCTTCTTCTTCTTCTTCTTCTCCTTCTTCTTCAGGTGTTTCTTCTTCATTTCTCCTTTCTCGTTATCGTCTTCTTCTTCTTCTTCTTCTTCTTCTTCTTCAGGTGTTTCTTCTTCATTTCTCCTTTCTCGGTATCGTCTTCTTCTTCTTCTTCTTCTTCTTCTTCTTCTTCTTCTTCT
>JBAGBL010000038.1:80000-82500 GCA_036873955.1 Mergus octosetaceus
TTCATTTCTCCTTTCTCGTTATCGTCTTCTTCTTCTTCTTCTACTTCTTCTTCTTCAGGTGTTTCTTCTTCATTTCTCATTTCTCGTTATCGTCTTCTTCTTCTTCTTCTTCTTCTTCAGGTGTTTCTTCTTCATTTCTCCTTTCTCGTTATCGTCTTCTTCTTCTTCTTCTTCTTCAGGTGTTTCTTCTTCATTTTTCCTTTCTCGTTATCTTCTTCTTCTTCTTCTTCTTCTTCTTCTTCTTCTTCTTCTTCTGGTGTTTCTTCTTCATTTCTCCTTGCTCGTTATCGTCTTCTTCTTCTCCTTCTTCTTTTTCTTCAGGTGTTTCTTCTACATTTCTCCTTTCTCGTTATCGTCTTCTTCTTCTTCTTCTTCTTCATCTTCTTCTTCTTCTTCTTCTTCTTCTTCTCCTTCTTCTTCAGGTGTTTCTTCTTCATTTCTCCTTTCTCGTTATCTTCTTCTTCTTCTTCTTCTTCTTCTTCTTCTTCTTCTTCTTCTTCTTCTTCTTCTTCAGGTGTTTCTTCTTCATTTCTCCTTTCTCGTTATCGTCTTCTTCTTCTTCTTCCTCTTCTTCTTCTTCTTCTTCTTCTTCTTCTTCTTCTTCTTCTTCTTCTTCTTCATCTTCAGGTGTTTCTTCTTCATTTCTCCTTTCTCGTTATCGTCTTCTTCTTCTTCTTCTTCTTCTTCAGGTGTTTCTTTTTCAGTTCTCCTTTCTCGTTATCGTCATCTTCGTCTTCTTCTTCTTCAGCTGTTTCTTCTTCAGTTCTCCTTTCTCGTTATCGTCGTCTTCATCTTCTTCTTCTTCTGGTGTTTCTTCTTCATTTCTCCTTTCTCGTTATCGTCTTCTTCTTCTCCTTCTTCTTCTTCTTCAGGTGTTTCTTCTTCATTTCTCCTTTCTCGTTATCTTCTTCTTCTTCTTCTTCTTCTTCTTCTTCTTCTTCTTCTTCTTCTCCTTCTTCTTCAGGTGTTTCTTCTTCATTTCTCCTTTCTCGTTATCGTCTTCTTCTTCTTCTTCTTCTTCTTCTTCTTCTTCTTCTTCTTCAGGTGTTTCTTCTTCATTTCTCCTTTCTCGTTATCGTCTTCTTCTTCATCTTCTTCTTCTTCTTCTTCTTCTTCTTCTTCTTCTTCTTCAGGTGTTTCTTCTTCATTTCTCCTTTCTCGTTATCGTCTTCTTCTTCTCCTTCTTCTTCTTCTTCAGGTGTTTCTTCTTCATTTCTCCTTTCTCGTTATCTTCTTCTTCTTCTTCTTCTTCTTCTTCTTCTTCTTCTTCTTCTTCTTCTTCTTCTCCTTCTTCTTCAGGTGTTTCTTCTTCATTTCTCCTTTCTCGTTATCGTCTTCTTCTTCTTCTTCTTCTTCTTCTTCTTCTTCTTCTTCTTCTTCTTCTTCAGGTGTTTCTTCTTGATTTCTTCTTTCTCATTATCGCCTTATTCTTCTTCTTCATCTTCTTCTTCTTCTTCTTCTTCTTCTTCTTCTTCTTCTTCAGGTGTTTCTTCTTCATTTCTCCTTTCTCGTTATCGTCTTCTTCTTCTTCTTCTTCTTCTTCTTCTTCTTCTTCTTCTTCTTCTTCTTCTTCAGGTGTTTCTTCTTCATTTCTCCTTTCTCGTTATCGTCTTCTTCTTCTTCTTCTTCTTCTTCTTCTTCTTCTTCTTCTTCTTCACCTTCTTCTTCTTCAGGTGTTTCTTCTTCATTTCTCCTTTCTCGTTATAGTCTTCTTCTTCTTCTTCTTCTTCTTCTTCTTCTTCTTCTTCTTCTTCTTCTTCTTCTTCTTCTTCTTCAGGTGTTTCTTCTTCATTTCTCCTTTCTTGTTATCGTCTTCTTCTTCTTCTTCTTCTTCTTCTTCTTCTTCTTCTTCTTCTTCTTCTTCTTCAGGTGTTTCTTCTTCATTTCTCCTTTCTCGTTATCGTCTTCTTCTTCTTCTTCTTCTTCTTCTTCTTCTTCTTCTTCTTCTTCTTCTTCTTCAGGTGTTTCTTCTTCATTTCTCCTTTCTCGTTATCGTCTTCTTCTTCTTCTTCTTCTTCTTCTTCTTCTTCTTCTTCTTCTTCTTCTTCTTCTTCTTCTTCTTCAGGTGTTTCTTCTTCATTTCTCCTTTCTCCTTATCGTCTTCTTCTTCTTCTTCTTCTTTTTCTCCTTCTTCTTCAGGTGTTTCTTCTTCATTTCTCCTTTCTCGTTATCATCATCTTCTTCTTCTTCTTCTTCTTCTTCTTCTTCATCTTCTTCTTCTTCTTCTTCTTCAGGTGTTTCTTCTTCATTTCTCCTTTCTCGTTATCGTCTTCTTCTTCTTCTTCTTCTTCTTCTTCTTCTTCTTCTTCTTCTTCTTCAGGTGTTTCTTCTTCATTTCTCCTTTCTCGTTATCGTCTTCTTGTTCTTCTTATTATTATTATTATTATTCAGGTGTTTCTTCTTCATTTCTCCTTTCTCGTTATAGTCCTCTTCTTCTTCTTCTTCTTCTTCTTCTCCTTCAGGTGTTTCTTCTTCATTTCTCCTTTCTCGTTATCGTCTT
>JBAGBL010000038.1:110000-112500 GCA_036873955.1 Mergus octosetaceus
TCGTCTTCTTCTTCTTCTTCTTCTTCTTCTTCAGGTGTTTCTTCTTCATTTCTCCTTTCTCGTTATCGTCTTATTCTTCTTCTTCAGGTGTTTCTTCATTTCTTCTTTCTCGATATCGTCTTCTTCTTCTTCTTCTTCTTCTTCTTCTTCTTCTTCTTCTTCTTCTTCTTCTTCTTCTTCTTCTTCTTCTTCTTCAGGTGTTTCTTCTTCATTTCTCCTTTCTCGTTATCGTCTTCTTCTTCTTCTTCTTCAGGTGTTTCTTCTTCATTTCTCCTTTCTCGTTATCGTCTTCTTCTTCTCCTTCTTCTTCTTCTTCAGGTGTTTCTTCTTCATTTCTCCTTTCTCGTTATCGTCTTCTTCTTCTTCTTCTTCTTCTTCTTCTTCTTCTTCTTCAGGTGTTTCTTCTTCATTTCTCTTTTCTCGTTATCGTCTTCTTCTTCTTCTTCTTCTTCTTCTTCTTCTTCTTCTTCTTCTTCTTCTTCTTCTTCTTCTTCAGGTGTTTCTTCTTCATTTCTCCTTTCTCGTTATCGTCTTCTTCTTCTTCTTCTTCTTCTTCTTCTTCTTCTTCACCTTCTTCTTCTTCAGGTGTTTCTTCTTCATTTCTCCTTTCTCGTTATCGTCTTCTTCTTCTTCTTCTTCTTCTTCTTCTTCTTCTTCTTCTTCTTCTTCTTCTTCTTCTTCTTCTTCTTCTTCAGGTGTTTCTTCTTCATTTCTCCTTTCTTGTTATCGTCTTCTTCTTCTTCTTCTTCTTCTTCTTCTTCTTCTTCTTCTTCAGGTGTTTCTTCTTCATTTCTCCTTTCTCGTTATCGTCTTCTTCTTCTTCTTCTTCTTCTTCTTCTTCTTCTTCTTCTTCTTCTTCTTCTTCTTCTTCTTCTTCAGGTGTTTCTTCTTCATTTCTCCTTTCTCGTTATCATCTTCTTCTTCTTCTTCTACTTCTTCTTCTTCAGGTGTTTCTTCTTCATTTCTCATTTCTCGTTATCGTCTTCTTCTTCTTCTTCTTCTTCAGGTGTTTCTTCTTCATTTCTCCTTTCTCGTTATCGTCTTCTTCTTCTTCTTCTTCAGGTGTTTCTTCTTCATTTTTCCTTTCTCGTTATCTTCTTCTTCTTCTTCTTCTTCTTCTTCTTCTTCTTCTTCTTAAGGTGTTTCTTTTTCATTTCTCCTTTCTCGTTATCGTCGTCTTCATCTTCTTCTTCTTCTTCTGGTGTTTCTTCTTCATTTCTCCTTTCTCGTTATCGTCTTCTTCTTCTCCTTCTTCTTCTTCTTCAGGTGTTTCTTCTTCATTTCTCCTTTCTCGTTATCGTCTTCTTCTTCTTCTTCTTCTTCTTCATCTTC
This sequence comes from Mergus octosetaceus, assembly GCA_036873955.1. Lineage (NCBI taxonomy): Eukaryota > Metazoa > Chordata > Aves > Anseriformes > Anatidae > Mergus > Mergus octosetaceus. Next base: position 111,333 of record JBAGBL010000038.1, read on the forward strand.
TTCTTCTTCTTCTTCTTCTTCTCCTTCTTCTTCAGATGTTTCTTTTTCATTTCTCCTTTCTCGTTATCTTCTTCTTCATCTTCTTCTTCTTCTTCAGGTGTTTCTTCTTCATTTCTCCTTTCTCGTTATCGTCTTCTTCTTCTTCTTCTTCCTCTTCTTCAGGTGTTTCTTCTTCATTTCTCCTTTCTCGTTATCGTCTTCTTCTTCTTCTTCTTCTTCTTCTTCTTCTTCTTCTTCTTCTTCTTCTTCTTCTTCAGGTGTTTCTTCTTCATTTCTCCTTTCTCGTTATCGTCTTCTTCTTCTTCTTCTTCTTCTTCTTCTTCTTCTTCTTCTTCTTCTTCTTCTTCAGGTGTTTCTTCTTCATTTCTCCTTTCTCGTTATCGTCTTCTTCTTCTTCTTCTTCTTCTTCTTCTTCTTCTTCTTCTTCTTCTTCTTCTTCTTCTTCTTCTTCTTCTTCAGGTGTTTCTTCTTCATTTCTCCTTTCTCGTTATCGTCTTCTTCTTCTTCTTCTTCTTCTTCTTCAGGTGTTTCTTCTTCATTTCTCCTTTCTCGTTATCGTCTTATTCTTCTTCTTCAGGTGTTTCTTCATTTCTTCTTTCTCGATATCGTCTTCTTCTTCTTCTTCTTCTTCTTCTTCTTCTTCTTCTTCTTCTTCTTCTTCTTCTTCTTCTTCTTCTTCAGGTGTTTCTTCTTCATTTCTCCTTTCTCGTTATCGTCTTCTTCTTCTTCTTCTTCAGGTGTTTCTTCTTCATTTCTCCTTTCTCGTTATCGTCTTCTTCTTCTCCTTCTTCTTCTTCTTCAGGTGTTTCTTCTTCATTTCTCCTTTCTCGTTATCGTCTTCTTCTTCTTCTTCTTCTTCTTCTTCTTCTTCTTCTTCAGGTGTTTCTTCTTCATTTCTCTTTTCTCGTTATCGTCTTCTTCTTCTTCTTCTTCTTCTTCTTCTTCTTCTTCTTCTTCTTCTTCTTCTTCTTCTTCTTCAGGTGTTTCTTCTTCATTTCTCCTTTCTCGTTATCGTCTTCTTCTTCTTCTTCTTCTTCTTCTTCTTCTTCTTCACCTTCTTCTTCTTCAGGTGTTTCTTCTTCATTTCTCCTTTCTCGTTATCGTCTTCTTCTTCTTCTTCTTCTTCTTCTTCTTCTTCTTCTTCTTCTTCTTCTTCTTCTTCTTCTTC
>JBAGBL010000038.1:117500-122500 GCA_036873955.1 Mergus octosetaceus
TTCAGGTGTTTCTTCTTCATTTCTCCTTTCTCGTTATCATTTTCTTCTTCGTCTTCTTCTTCTTCTTCGGGTGTTTCTTCTTCATTTCTTCTTTCTCATTATCGTCTTATTCTTCTTCTTCATCTTCTTCTTCTTTTTCTTCAGGTGTTTCTTCTTCATTTGTCCTTTCTCGTTATCGTCTTCTTCTTCATCTTCTTCTTCTTCTTCAGGTGTTTCTTCTTCATTTCTCCTTCCTCGTTATCGTCTTCTTCTTCTTCTTCTTCTTCTTCTTCTTCTTCTTCTTCTTCTTCTTCTTCTTCTTCTTCAGGTGTTTCTTCTTCATTTCTCCTTTCTCGTTATCGTCTTCTTCTTCTTCTTCTTCTTCTTCTTCTTCTTCTTCTTCTTCTTCTTCTTCTTCTTCAGGTGTTTCTTCTTCATTTCTCCTTTCTCGTTATCGTCTTCTTCTTCTTCTTCTTCTTCTTCTTCTTCTTCTTCTTCTTCTTCTTCTTCAGGTGTTTCTTCTTCATTTCTCCTTTCTTGTTATCGTCTTCTTCTTCTTCTTCTTCTTCTTCTTCTTCTTCTTCTTCTTCAGGTGTTTCTTCTTCATTTCTCCTTTCTAGTTATCGTCTTCTTCTTCTTCTTCTTCTTCTTCTTCTTCTTCTTCTTCTTCTTCTTCTTCTTCTTCTTCTTCTTCAGGTGTTTCTTCTTCATTTCTCCTTTCTCGTTATCGTCTTCTTCTTCTTCTTCTTCTTCTTCTTCTTCTTCTTCTTCTTCTTCTTCTTCTTCTTCAGGTGTTTCTTCTTCATTTCTCCTTTCTCGTTATCGTCTTCTTCTTCTTCTTCTTCTTCTTCTTCTTCTTCTTCTTCTTCTTCTTCTTCTTCTTCTTCAGGTGTTTCTTCTTCATTTCTCCTTTCTCGTTATCGTCTTCTTCTTCTTCTTCTTCTTCTTCTTCTTCTTCTTCATCTTCTTCTTCTTCTTCTTCTTCTTCTCCTTCTTCTTCAGGTGTTTCTTTTTCATTTCTCCTTTCTCGTTATCTTCTTCTTCTTCTTCTTCTTCTTCTTCTTCTTCTTCTTCAGGTGTTTCTTCTTCATTTCTCCTTTCTCGTTATTGTCTTCTTCTTCTTCTTCTTCCTCTTCTTCAGGTGTTTCTTCTTCATTTCTCCTTTCTCGTTATCGTCTTCTTCTTCTTCTTCTTCTTCTTCTTCTTCTTCTTCTTCTTCTTCTTCTTCTTCTTCTTCAGGTGTTTCTTCTTCATTTCTCCTTTCTCGTTATCGTCTTCTTCTTCTTCTTCTTCTTCTTCTTCTTCACCTTCTTCTTCTTCAGGTGTTTCTTCTTCATTTCTCCTTTCTCGTTATCGTCTTCTTCTTCTTCTTCTTCTTCTTCTTCTTCTTCTTCTTCTTCTTCTTCTTCTTCTTCAGGTGTTTCTTCTTCATTTCTCCTTTCTCGTTATCGTCTTCTTCTTCTTCTTCTTCTTCTTCTTCTTCTTCTTCTTCTTCTTCTTCTTCTTCTTCAGGTGTTTCTTCTTCATTTCTCCTTTCTCGTTATCGTCTTCTTCTTCTTCTTCTTCTTCTTCTTCTTCTTCTTCTTCTTCTTCAGGTGTTTCTTCTTCATTTCTACTTTCTCGTTATCGTCTTCTTCTTCTTCTTCTTCTTCTTCTTCTTCTTCTTCTCCTTCTTCTTCAGGTGTTTCTTCTTCATTTCTCCTTTCTCGTTATCTTCTTCTTCTTCTTCTTCTTCTTCTTCTTCTTCTTCTTCTTCTTCTTCTTCTTCAGGTGTTTCTTCTTCATTTCTCCTTTCTCGTTATCGTCTTCTTCTTCTTCTTCTTCTTCTTCTTCAGGTGTTTCTTCTTCATTTCTCCTTTCTCGTTATCGTCTTCTTCTTCTTCTTCTTCTTCTTCTTCTTCTTCTTCTTCAGGTGTTTCTTCTTCATTTCTCCTTTCTCGTTATCGTCTTCTTCTTCTTCTTCTTCTTCTTCTTCTTCTTCTTCTTCTTCTTCTTCTTCTTCTTCTTCTTCTTCTTCTTCTTCGTCAGGTGTTTCTTCTTCATTTCTACTTTCTCGTTATCGTCTTCTTCTTCTTCTTCTTCTTCTTCTTCTTCTTATTCTTCTTCTTCTTCTTCTTCTTCTTCAGGTGTTTCTTTTTCATTTCTACTTTCTCGTTATCGTCTTCTTCTTCTTCTTCTTCTTCTTCTTCTTCTTCTTCTTCTTCTTCTTCTTCTTCTTCTTCTTCTTCAGGTGTTTCTTCTTCATTTCTCCTTTCTCGTTATCGTCTTCTTCTTCTTCTTCTTCTTCTTCTTCTTCTTCAGGTGTTTCTTCTTCATTTCTCCTTTCTCGTTATCGTCTTCTTCTTCTTCTTCTTCTTCTTCTTCTTCTTCTTCTTCTTCTTCTTCTTCTTCTTCTTCTTCAGGTGTTTCTTCTTCATTTCTCCTTTCTCGTTATCGTCTTCTTCTTCTTCTTCTTCTTCTTCTTCTTCTTCAGGTGTTTCCTCTTCATTTCTCCTTTCTCGTTATCGTCTTCTTCTTCTTCTTCTTCTTCAGGTGTTTCTTCTTCATTTCTCCTTTCTCGTTATCGTCTTCTTCTTCTTCTTCTTCTTCAGGTGTTTCTTCTTCATTTCTACTTTCTCGTTATCGTCTTCTACTTCTTCTTCTTCTTCAGGTGTTTCTTCTTCATTTTTCCTTTCTCGTTATCTTCTTCTTCTTCTTCTTCTTCTTCTTCTTCTTCTTCAGGTGTTTCTTTTTCATTTCTCCTTTCTCGTTATCGTCATCTTCTTCTTCTTCTTCTTCAGGTGTTTCTTTTTCATTTCTCCTTTCTCGTTATCGTCATCTTCTTCTTCTTCTTCTTCAGCTGTTTCTTCTTCAGTTCTCCTTTCTCGTTATCGTCGTCTTCATCTTCTTCTTCTTCTTCTGGTGTTTCTTCTTCATTTCTCCTTTCTCGTTATCGTCTTCTTCTTCTCCTTCTTCTTCTTCTTCAGGTGTTTCTTCTTCATTTCTCCTTTCTCGTTATCGTCTTCTTCTTCTTCTTCTTCTTCTTCATCTTCTTCTTCTTCTTCTTCTTCTTCTTCTCCTTCTTCTTCAGGTGTTTCTTTTTCATTTCTCCTTTCTCGTTATCTTCTTCTTCTTCTTCTTCTTCTTCTTCTTCTTCTTCTTCTTCTTCTTCTTCTTCTTCTTCTTCTTCACCTTCTTCTTCTTCAGGTGTTTCTTCTTCATTTCTCCTTTCTCGTTATCGTCTTCTTCTTCTTCTTCTTCTTCTTCTTCTTCTTCTTCTTCTTCTTCTTCTTCTTCTTCAGGTGTTTCTTCTTCATTTCTCCTTTCTTGTTATCGTCTTCTTCTTCTTCTTCTTCTTCTTCTTCTTCTTCTTCTTCAGGTGTTTCTTCTTCATTTCTCCTTTCTCGTTATCGTCTTCTTCTTCTTCTTCTTCTTCTTCTTCTTCTTCTTCTTCTTCTTCTTCTTCTTCTTCAGGTGTTTCTTCTTCATTTCTCCTTTCTCGTTATCGTCTTCTTCTTCTTCTTCTTCTTCTTCTTCTTCTTCTTCTTCTTCTTCTTCTTCTTCTTCTTCTTCTTCAGGTGTTTCTTCTTCATTTCTCCTTTCTCGTTATCGTCTTCTTCTTCTTCTTCTTCTTCTTCTTCTTCTTCTTCTTCTTCTTCTTCTTCTTCAGGTGTTTCTTCTTCATTTCTCCTTTCTCGTTATCGTCTTCTTCTTCTTCTTCTTCTTCTTCTTCTTCTTCTTCTTCTTCCTCTTCTTCTTCTTCTTCTTCTTCAGGTGTTTCTTCTTCATTTCTACTTTCTCGTTATCGTCTTCTTCTTCTTCTTCTTCTTCTTCTTCTTCTTCTTCTTCACCTTCTTCTTCTTCAGGTGTTTCTTCTTCATTTCTCCTTTCTCGTTATCGTCTTCTTCTTCTTCTTCTTCTTCTTCTTCTTCTTCTTCTTCTTCTTCTTCTTCTTCTTCTTCAGGTGTTTCTTCTTCATTTCTCCTTTCTTGTTATCGTCTTCTTCTTCTTCTTCTTCTTCTTCTTCTTCTTCTTCTTCTTCAGGTGTTTCTTCTTCATTTCTCCTTTCTCGTTATCGTCTTCTTCTTCTTCTTCTTCTTCTTCTTCTTCTTCTTCTTCTTCTTCTTCTTCTTCTTCTTCAGGTGTTTCTTCTTCATTTCTCCTTTCTCGTTATCGTCTTCTTCTTCTTCTTCTTCTTCTTCTTCTTCTTCTTCTTCTTCTTCTTCTTCTTCTTCTTCAGGTGTTTCTTCTTCATTTCTCCTTTCTCGTTATCGTCTTCTTCTTCTTCTTCTTCTTCTTCTTCTTCTTCTTCTTCTTCTTCTTCTTCTTCTTCTTCTTCTTCTTCTTCTTCAGGTGTTTCTTCTTCATTTCTCCTTTCTCGTTATCGTCTTCTTCTTCTTCTTCTTCTTCTTTTTCTTCTTCTTCCTCTTCTTCTTCTTCTTCTTCTTCAGGTGTTTCTTCTTCATTTCTACTTTCTCGTTATCGTCTTCTTCTTCTTCTTCTTCTTCTTCTTCTTCTTCTTCTTCTTCAGGTGTTTCTTCTTCATTTCTCCTTTCTCGTTATCTTCTTCTTCTTCTTCCTCTTCTTCTTCTTCTTCTTCTTCTTCTTCTTCTTCTTCTTCTTCTTCAGGTGTTTCTTCTTCATTTCTCCTTTCTCGTTATCGTCTTCTTCTTCTTCTTCTTCTTCTTCAGGTGTTTCTTCTTCATTTCTCCTTTCTCGTTATCGTCTTCTTCTTCATCTTATTCTTCTTCTTCTTCTTCAGGTGTTTCTTCTTCATTTCTCCTTTCTCGTTATCGTCTTCTTCTTCTTCTTCTTCTTCTTCTTCTTCTTCTTCTTCTTCTTCTTCTTCTTCTTCAGGTGTTTCTTCTTCATTTCTACTTTCTCGTTATCGTCTTCTTCTTCTTCATCTTCTTCTTCTTCTTCTTCTTCTTCTTCTTCTTCTTCAGGTGTTTCTTCTTCATTTCTCCTTTCTCGTTATCGTCTTCTTCTTCTTCTTATTATTATTATTCTTCTTCAGGTGTTTCTTCTTCATTTCTCCTTTC
>JBAGBL010000038.1:137500-147500 GCA_036873955.1 Mergus octosetaceus
TCAGGTGTTTCTTCTTCATTTCTCCTTTCTCGTTATCGTCTTCTTCTTCTTATTATTATTATTATTCTTCTTCAGGTGTTTCTTCTTCATTTCTCCTTTCTCGTTATCGTCTTCTTCTTCTTCTTCTTCTTCTTCTTCAGGTGTTTCTTCTTCATTTCTCATTTCTCGTTATCGTCTTCTTCTTCTTCTTCTTCTTCTTCTTCTTCTTCAGGTGTTTCTTCTTCATTTCTCCTTTCTCGTTATCGTCTTCTTCTTCTTCTTCTTCTTCAGGTGTTTCTTCTTCATTTCTCCTTTCTCGTTATCGTTTTCTTCTTCTTCTTCTTCTTCTTCTTCGGGTGTTTCTTCTTCATTTCTTCTTTCTCATTATCGTCTTATTCTTCTTCTTCATCTTCTTCTTCTTCTTCTTCTTCTTCTTCTTCTTCAGGTGTTTCTTCTTCATTTGTCCTTTCTCGTTATCGTCTTCTTCTTCATCTTCTTCTTCTTCTTCAGGTGTTTCTTCTTCATTTCTCCTTTCTCGTTATCGTCTTCTTCTTCTTCTTCTTCTTCTTCTTCTTCTTCTTCTTCACCTTCTTCTTCTTCAGGTGTTTCTTCTTCATTTCTCCTTTCTCGTTATCGTCTTCTTCTTCTCCTTCTTCTTCTTCTTCAGGTGTTTCTTCTTCATTTCTACTTTCTCGTTATCGTCTTCTTCTTCTTCTTCTTCTTCTTCTTCTTCTTCTTCAGGTGTTTCTTCTTCATTTTTCCTTTCTCGTTATCTTCTTCTTCTTCTTCTTCTTCTTCTTCTTCGTCTTCTTCTTCTTCTTCTTCTTCTTCAGGTGTTTCTTTTTCATTTCTCCTTTCTCGTTATCGTCATCTTCTTCTTCTTCTTCTTCAGCTGTTTCTTCTTCAGTTCTCCTTTCTCGTTATCGTCGTCTTCATCTTCTTCTTCTTCTTCTGGTGTTTCTCCTTCATTTCTCCTTTCTCGTTATCGTCTTCTTCTTCTCCTTCTTCTTCTTCTTCCGGTGTTTCTTCTTCATTTCTCCTTTCTCGTTATCGTCTTCTTCTTCTTCTTCTTCTTCTTCATCTTCTTCTTCTTCTTCTTCTTCTTCTTCTTCTTCTCCTTCTTCTTCAGGTGTTTCTTTTTCATTTCTCCTTTCTCGTTATCTTCTTGTTCTTCTTCTTCTTCTTCATCTTCTTCTTCTTCTTCTTCTTCTTCTTCAGGTGTTTCTTCTTCATTTCTCCTTTCTCGTTATCGTCTTCTTCTTCTTCTTCTTCTTCTTCTTCAGGTGTTTCTTCTTCATTTCTCCTTTCTCGTTATTGTCTTCTTCTTCTTCTTCAGGTGTTTCTTCTTCATTTCTTCTTTCTCATTATCGTCTTATTCTTCTTCTTCATCTTCTTCTTCTTCTTCTTCTTCTTCAGGTGTTTCTTCTTCATTTCTCCTTTCTCGTTATCGTCTTCTTCTTCTTCTTCTTCTTCTTCTTCTTCTTCTTCTTCTTCTTCTTCTTCTTCTTCTTCTTCTTCTTCTTCAGGTGTTTCTTCTTCATTTCTCCTTTCTCGTTATCTTCTTCTTCTTCTTCTTCTTCTTCTTCTTCTTCTTCTTCTTCTTCTTCTCCTTCTTGTTGTTCTTCTTCTTCAGGTGTTTCTTCTTCATTTTTCCTTTCTCGTTATCTTCTTCTTCTTCTTCTTCTTCTTCTTCTTCTTCTTCTTCTTCTTCTTCTTCTTCTTCAGGTGTTTCTTCTTCATTTCTCCTTTCTCGTTATCGTCTTCTTCTTCTTCTTCTTCCTCTTCTTCAGGTGTTTCTTCTTCATTTCTCCTTTCTCGTTATCGTCTTCTTCTTCTTCTTCTTCTTCTTCTTCTTCTTCTTCTTCTTCTTCTTCTTCTTCTTCTTCTTCTTCAGGTGTTTCTTCTTCATTTCTCCTTTCTCGTTATCGTCTTCTTCTTCTTCTTCTTCTTCTTCTTCTTCTTCTTCTTCTTCTTCTTCACCTTCTTCTTCTTCAGGTGTTTCTTCTTCATTTCTCCTTTCTCGTTATCGTCTTCTTCTTCTTCTTCTTCTTCTTCTTCTTCTTCTTCTTCTTCTTCAGGTGTTTCTTCTTCATTTCTCCTTTCTCGTTATCGTCTTCTTCTTCTTCTTCTTCTTCTTCTTCTTCTTCTTCTTCTTCTTCTTCTTCTTCTTCTTCTTCAGGTGTTTCTTCTTCATTTCTCCTTTCTCGTTATCGTCTTCTTCTTCTTCTTCTTCTTCTTCTTCTTCTTCTTCTTCTTCTTCTTCAGGTGTTTCTTCTTCATTTCTACTTTCTCGTTATCGTCTTCTTCTTCTTCTTCTTCTTCTTCTTCTTCTTCTTCTTCTTCTCCTTCTTCTTCAGGTGTTTCTTCTTCATTTCTCCTTTCTCGTTATCTTCTTCTTCTTCTTCTTCTTCTTCTTCTTCTTCTTCTTCTTCTTCTTCTTCTTCTTCTTCTTCAGGTGTTTCTTCTTCATTTCTCCTTTCTCGTTATCGTCTTCTTCTTCTTCTTCTTCTTCAGGTGTTTCTTCTTCATTTCTCCTTTCTCGTTATCGTCTTCTTCTTCTTCTTCTTCTTCTTCTTCTTCAGGTGTTTCTTCTTCATTTCTCCTTTCTCGTTATCTTCTTCTTCTTCTTCTTCTTCTTCTTCTTCTTCTTCTTCTTCTTCTTCTTCTTCTTCTTCTTCTTCTTCTTCTCCTTCTTCTTCAGGTGTTTCTTTTTCATTTCTCCTTTCTCGTTATCTTCTTCTTCTTCTTCTTCTTCTTCTTCTTCTTCTTCAGGTGTTTCTTCTTCATTTCTCCTTTCTCGTTATCGTCTTCTTCTTCTTCTTCTTCCTCTTCTTCAGGTGTTTCTTCTTCATTTCTCCTTTCTCGTTATCGTCTTCTTCTTCTTCTTCTTCTTCTTCTTCTTCTTCTTCTTCTTCTTCTTCTTCTTCTTCTTCTTCAGGTGTTTCTTCTTCATTTCTCCTTTCTCGTTATCGTCTTCTTCTTCTTCTTCTTCCTCTTCTTCAGGTGTTTCTTCTTCATTTCTCCTTTCTCGTTATCGTCTTCTTCTTCTTCTTCTTCTTCTTCTTCTTCTTCTTCTTCTTCTTCTTCTTCTTCTTCTTCTTCAGGTGTTTCTTCTTCATTTCTCCTTTCTCGTTATCGTCTTCTTCTTCTTCTTCTTCTTCTTCTTCTTCTTCTTCTTCTTCTTCTTCTTCTTCACCTTCTTCTTCTTCAGGTGTTTCTTCTTCATTTCTCCTTTCTCGTTATCGTCTTCTTCTTCTTCTTCTTCTTCTTCTTCTTCTTCTTCTTCTTCTTCTTCTTCTTCAGGTGTTTCTTCTTCATTTCTCCTTTCTCGTTATCGTCTTCTTCTTCTTCTTCTTCTTCTTCTTCTTCTTCTTCTTCTTCTTCTTCTTCTTCAGGTGTTTCTTCTTCATTTCTCCTTTCTCGTTATCGTCTTCTTCTTCTTCTTCTTCTTCTTCTTCTTCTTCTTCTTCTTCTTCTTCAGGTGTTTCTTCTTCATTTCTACTTTCTCGTTATCGTCTTCTTCTTCTTCTTCTTCTTCTTCTTCTTCTTCTTCTCCTTCTTCTTCAGGTGTTTCTTCTTCATTTCTCCTTTCTCGTTATCTTCTTCTTCTTCTTCTTCTTCTTCTTCTTCTTCTTCTTCTTCTTCTTCTTCTTCTTCAGGTGTTTCTTCTTCATTTCTCCTTTCTCGTTATCGTCTTCTTCTTCTTCTTCTTCTTCAGGTGTTTCTTCTTCATTTCTCCTTTCTCGTTATCGTCTTCTTCTTCTTCTTCTTCTTCTTCTTCTTCAGGTGTTTCTTCTTCATTTCTCCTTTCTCGTTATCTTCTTCTTCTTCTTCTTCTTCTTCTTCTTCTTCTTCTTCTTCTTCTTCTTCTTCTTCTTCTTCTTCTTCTTCTCCTTCTTCTTCAGGTGTTTCTTTTTCATTTCTCCTTTCTCGTTATCTTCTTCTTCTTCTTCTTCTTCTTCTTCTTCTTCTTCAGGTGTTTCTTCTTCATTTCTCCTTTCTCGTTATCGTCTTCTTCTTCTTCTTCTTCCTCTTCTTCAGGTGTTTCTTCTTCATTTCTCCTTTCTCGTTATCGTCTTCTTCTTCTTCTTCTTCTTCTTCTTCTTCTTCTTCTTCTTCTTCTTCTTCTTCAGGTGTTTCTTCTTCATTTCTCCTTTCTCGTTATCGTCTTCTTCTTCTTCTTCTTCTTCTTCTTCTTCACCTTCTTCTTCTTCAGGTGTTTCTTCTTCATTTCTCCTTTCTCGTTATCGTCTTCTTCTTCTTCTTCTTCTTCTTCTTCTTCTTCTTCTTCTTCTTCAGGTGTTTCTTCTTCATTTCTCCTTTCTCGTTATCGTCTTCTTCTTCTTCTTCTTCTTCTTCTTCTTCTTCTTCTTCTTCTTCTTCTTCTTCTTCTTCTTCTTCTTCAGGTGTTTCTTCTTCATTTCTCCTTTCTCGTTATCGTCTTCTTCTTCTTCTTCTTCTTCTTCTTCTTCTTCTTCTTCTTCTTCTTCTTCTTCTTCTTCTTCAGGTGTTTCTTCTTCATTTCTACTTTCTCGTTATCGTCTTCTTCTTCTTCTTCTTCTTCTTCTTCTTCTTCTCCTTCTTCTTCAGGTGTTTCTTCTTCATTTCTCCTTTCTCGTTATCTTCTTCTTCTTCTTCTTCTTCTTCTTCTTCTTCTTCTTCTTCTTCTTCTTCTTCTTCTTCTTCAGGTGTTTCTTCTTCATTTCTCCTTTCTCGTTATCGTCTTCTTCTTCTTCTTCTTCTTCAGGTGTTTCTTCTTCATTTCTCCTTTCTCGTTATCGTCTTCTTCTTCTTCTTCTTCTTCTTCTTCTTCAGGTGTTTCTTCTTCATTTCTCCTTTCTCGTTATCGTCTTCTTCTTCTTCTTCTTCTTCTTCTTCTTCTTCTTCTTCTTCTTCAGGTGTTTCTTCTTCATTTCTACTTTCTCGTTATCGTCTTCTTCTTCTTCTTCTTCTTCTTCTTCTTCTTCTTCTTCTTCTTCTTCTTCTTCTTCTTCTTCAGGTGTTTCTTCTTCATTTCTCCTTTCTCGTTATCGTCTTCTTCTTCTTCTTCTTCTTCTTCTTCTTCTTCTTCTTCTTCAGGTGTTTCTTCTTCATTTCTACTTTCTCGTTATCGTCTTCTTCTTCTTCTTCTTCTTCTTCTTCTTCTTCTTCTTCTTCTTCAGGTGTTTCTTCTTCATTTCTCCTTTCTCGTTATCGTCTTCTTCTTCTTCTTCTTCTTCTTCTTCTTCTTCTTCTTCTTCTTCTTCTTCTTCTTCTTCTTCTTCAGGTGTTTCTTCTTCATTTCTCCTTTCTCGTTATCGTCTTCTTCTTCTTCTTCTTCTTCTTCTTCTTCTTCTTCTTCAGGTGTTTCTTCTTCATTTCTCCTTTCTCGTTATCGTCTTCTTCTTCTTCTTCTTCTTCTTCTTCTTCTTCAGGTGTTTCTTCTTCATTTCTCCTTTCTCGTTATCGTCTTCTTCTTCTTCTTCTTCTTCTTCTTCTTCTTCTTCTTCTTCTTCTTCTTCTTCTTCAGGTGTTTCTTCTTCATTTCTCCTTTCTCGTTATCGTCTTCTTCTTCTTCTTCTTCTTCTTCTTCTTCTTCTTCTTCTTCTTCTTCTTCTTCAGGTGTTTCTTCTTCATTTCTCCTTTCTCGTTATCGTCTTCTTCTTCTTCTTCTTCTTCTTCTTCTTCTTCTTCTTCTTCTTCTTCTTCTTCTTCTTCTTCTTCTTCAGGTGTTTCTTCTTCATTTCTCCTTTCTCGTTATCGTCTTCTTCTTCTTCTTCTTCTTCTTCTTCTTCTTCTTCTTCCTCTTCTTCTTCTTCTTCTTCTTCAGGTGTTTCTTCTTCATTTCTACTTTCTCGTTATCGTCTTCTTCTTCTTCTTCTTCTTCTTCTCCTTCTTCTTCAGGTGTTTCTTCTTCATTTCTCCTTTCTCGTTATCTTCTTCTTCTTCTTCTTCTTCTTCTTCTTCTTCTTCTTCTTCTTCAGGTGTTTCTTCTTCATTTCTCCTTTCTCGTTATCGTCTTCTTCTTCTTCTTCTTCTTCTTCAGGTGTTTCTTCTTCATTTCTCCTTTCTCGTTATCGTCTTCTTCTTCATCTTCTTCTTCTTCTTCTTCTTCAGGTGTTTCTTCTTCATTTCTCCTTTCTCGTTATCGTCTTCTTCTTCTTCTTCTTCTTCTTCTTCTTCTTCTTCTTCTTCTTCTTCTTCTTCTTCTTCTTCTTCTTCTTCAGGTGTTTCTTCTTCATTTCTACTTTCTCGTTATCGTCTTCTTCTTCTTCTTCTTCTTCTTCTTCTTCTTCTTCTTCTTCTTCTTCTTCTTCAGGTGTTTCTTCTTCATTTCTCCTTTCTCGTTATCGTCTTCTTCTTCTTCTTATTATTATTATTCTTCTTCAGGTGTTTCTTCTTCATTTCTCCTTTCTCGTTATCGTCTTCTTCTTCTTCTTCTTCTTCTTCTTCTTCTTCTTCTTCAGGTGTTTCTTCTTCATTTCTCATTTCTCGTTATCGTCTTCTTCTTCTTCTTCTTCTTCTTCTTCTTCTTCAGGTGTTTCTTCTTCATTTCTCCTTTCTCGTTATCGTCTTCTTCTTCTTCTTCTTCTTCAGGTGTTCCTTCTTCATTTCTCCTTTCTCGTTATCGTTTTCTTCTTCTTCTTCTTCTTCTTCTTCGGGTGTTTCTTCTTCATTTCTTCTTTCTCATTATCGTCTTATTCTTCTTCTTCATCTTCTTCTTCTTCTTCTTCTTCTTCTTCAGGTGTTTCTTCTTCATTTGTCCTTTCTCGTTATCGTCTTCTTCTTCATCTTCTTCTTCTTCTTCAGGTGTTTCTTCTTCATTTCTCCTTTCTCGTTATCGTCTTCTTCTTCTCCTTCTTCTTCTTCTTCAGGTGTTTCTTCTTCATTTCTACTTTCTCGTTATCGTTTTCTTTTTCTTCTTCTTCTTCTTCTTCTTCTTCTTCTTCTTCAGGTGTTTCTTCTTCATTTTTCCTTTCTCGTTATCTTCTTCTTCTTCTTCTTCTTCTTCTTATTCTTATTCTTCTTCTTCTTCTTCTTCAGGTGTTTCTTCTTCATTTCTCCTTTCTCGTTATCGTCTTCTTCTTCTTCTTCTTCTTCTTCTTCTTCTTCTTCTTCTTCAGGTGTTTCTTCTTCATTTCTCCTTTCTCGTTATCGTCTTCTTCTTCTTCTTCTTCTTCTTCTTCTTCAGGTGTTTCTTCTTCATTTCTCCTTTCTCGTTATCGTCTTCTTCTTCTTCTTCTTCAGGTGTTTCTTCTTCATTTCTCCTTTCTCGTTATCGTCTTCTTCTTCTTCTTCTTCTTCTTCTTCTTCTTCAGGTGTTTCTTCTTCATTTCTCCTTTCTCGTTATCGTCTTCTTCTTCTTCTTCTACTTCTTCTTCTTCAGGTGTTTCTTCTTCATTTCTCATTTCTCGTTATCGTCTTCTTCTTCTTCTTCTTCTTCAGGTGTTTCTTCTTCATTTCTCCTTTCTCGTTATCGTCTTCTTCTTCTTCTTCTTCTTCAGGTGTTTCTTCTTCATTTTTCCTTTCTCGTTATCTTCTTCTTCTTCTTCTTCTTCTTATTCTTCTTCTTCAGGTGTTTCTTTTTCATTTCTCCTTTCTCGTTATCGTCATCTTCTTCTTCTTCTTCTTCAGGTGTTTCTTTTTCATTTCTCCTTTCTCGTTATCGTCATCTTCTTCTTCTTCTTCTTCTGCTGTTTCTTCTTCAGTTCTCCTTTCTCGTTATCGTCGTCTTCATCTTCTTCTTCTTCTTCTGGTGTTTCTTCTTCATTTCTCCTTTCTCGTTATCGTCTTCTTCTTCTCCTTCTTCTTCTTCTTCAGGTGTTTCTTCTTCATTTCTCCTTTCTCGTTATCGTCTTCTTCTTCTTCTTCTTCTTCTTCATCTTCTTCTTCTTCTTCTTCTTCTTCTTCTCCTTCTTCTTCAGGTGTTTCTTTTTCATTTCTCCTTTCTCGTTATCTTCTTCTTCTTCTTCTTCTTCTTCTTCTTCTTCTTCTTCTTCTTCTTCTTCTTCTTCTTCTTCAGGTGTTTCTTCTTCATTTCTCCTTTCTCGTTATCGTCTTCTTCTTCTTCTTCTTCCTCTTCTTCAGGTGTTTCTTCTTCATTTCTCCTTTCTCGTTATCGTCTTCTTCTTCTTCTTCTTCTTCTTCTTCTTCTTCTTCTTCTTCTTCTTCTTCTTCTTCAGGTGTTTCTTCTTCATTTCTCCTTTCTCGTTATCGTCTTCTTCTTCTTCTTCTTCTTCTTCACCTTCTTCTTCTTCAGGTGTTTCTTCTTCATTTCTCCTTTCTCGTTATCGTCTTCTTCTTCTTCTTCTTCTTCTTCTTCTTCTTCTTCTTCTTCTTCTTCAGGTGTTTCTTCTTCATTTCTCCTTTCTCGTTATCGTCTTCTTCTTCTTCTTCCTCCTCTTCTTCAGGTGTTTCTTCTTCATTTCTCCTTTCTCGTTATCGTCTTCTTCTTCTTCTTCTTCTTCTTCTTCTTCTTCTTCTTCTTCTTCTTCTTCTTCTTCAGGTGTTTCTTCTTCATTTCTCCTTTCTCGTTATCGTCTTCTTCTTCTTCTTCTTCTTCTTCACCTTCTTCTTCTTCAGGTGTTTCTTCTTCATTTCTCCTTTCTCGTTATCTTCTTCTTCTTCTTCTTCTTCTTCTTCTTCTTCTTCTTCTTCTTCTTCTTCTTCTTCAGGTGTTTCTTCTTCATTTCTCCTTTCTCGTTATCGTCTTCTTCTTCTTCTTCTTCTTCAGGTGTTCCTTCTTCATTTCTCCTTTCTCGTTATCGTCTTCTTCTTCTTCTTCTTCTTCTTCTTCTTCTTCAGGTGTTTCTTCTTCATTTCTCCTTTCTCGTTATCGTCTTCTTCTTCTTCTTCTTCTTCTTCTTCAGGTGTTTCTTCTTCATTTCTCCGTTCTCGTTATCGTCTTCTTCTTCTTCTTATTATTATTATTCTTCTTCAGGTGTTTCTTCTTCATTTCTCCTTTCTCGTTATCGTCTTCTTCTTCTTCTTCTTCTTCTTCTTCTTCTTCTTCTTCAGGTGTTTCTTCTTCATTTCTCATTTCTCGTTATCGTCTTCTTCTTCTTCTTCTTCTTCTTCTTCAGGTGTTTCTTCTTCATTTCTCCTTTCTCGTTATCGTCTTCTTCTTCTTCTTCTTCTTCAGGTGTTTCTTCTTCATTTCTCCTTTCTCGTTATCGTTTTCTTCTTCTTCTTCTTCTTCTTCTTCGGGTGTTTCTTCTTCATTTCTTCTTTCTCATTATCGTCTTGTTCTTCTTCTTCATCTTCTTCTTCTTCTTCTTCTTCTTCTTCAGGTGTTTCTTCTTCATTTGTCCTTTCTCGTTATCGTCTTCTTCTTCATCTTCTTCTTCTTCTTCAGGTGTTTCTTCTTCATTTCTCCTTTCTCGTTATCGTCTTCTTCTTCTCCTTCTTCTTCTTCTTCAGGTGTTTCTTCTTCATTTCTACTTTCTCGTTATCGTCTTCTTCTTCTTCTTCTTCTTCTTCTTCTTCTTCTTCAGGTGTTTCTTCTTCATTTTTCCTTTCTCGTTATCTTCTTCTTCTTCTTCTTCTTCTTCTTCTTCTTCTTCTTCTTCTTCTTCTTCTTCTTCTTCTTCTTCTTCTTCTTCTTCTTCTTCTTCAGGTGTTTCTTCTTCATTTCTCCTTTCTCGTTATCGTCTTCTTCTTCTTCTTCTTCTTCTTCTTCTTCTTCTTCTTCTTCTTCTTCAGGTGTTTCTTCTTCATTTCTCCTTTCTCGTTATCGTCTTCTTCTTCTTCTTCTTCTTCTTCTTCTTCTTCTTCAGGTGTTTCTTCTTCATTTCTCCTTTCTCGTTATCGTCTACTTCTTCTTCTTCTTCTTCTTCTTCAGGTGTTTCTTCTTCATTTCTCCTTTCTCGTTATCGTCTTCTTCTTCTTCTTCTTCTTCTTCTTCTTCTTCTTCAGGTGTTTCTTCTTCATTTCTCCTTTCTCGTTATCGTCTTCTTCTTCTTCTTCTACTTCTTCTTCTTCAGGTGTTTCTTCTTCATTTCTCATTTCTCGTTATCGTCTTCTTCTTCTTCTTTTTCTTCAG
>JBAGBL010000038.1:190000-195000 GCA_036873955.1 Mergus octosetaceus
TCTTCTTCTTCTTCTCCTTCTTCTTCAGGTGTTTCTTCTTCATTTCTCCTTTCTCGTTATCTTCTTCTTCTTCTTCTTCTTCTTCTTCTTCTTCTTCTTCTTCTTCTTCTTCTTCTTCAGGTGTTTCTTCTTCATTTCTCCTTTCTCGTTATCGTCTTCTTCTTCTTCTTCTTCTTCTTCTTCTTCTTCAGGTGTTTCTTCTTCATTTTTCCTTTCTCGTTATCTTCTTCTTCTTCTTCTTCTTCTTCTTCTTCTTCTTCTTCTTCTTCTTCTTCTTCAGGTGTTTCTTTTTCATTTCTCCTTTCTCGTTATCGTCTTCTTCTTCTTCTTCTTCTTCTTCAGGTGTTTCTTCTTCATTTCTCCTTTCTCGTTATCGTCTTCTTATTCATCTTCTTCTTCTTCTTCTTCTTCAGGTGTTTCTTCTTCATTTCTCCTTTCTCGTTATCGTCTTCTTCTTCTTCTTCTTCTTCTTCAGGTGTTTCTTCTTCATTTCTCCTTTCTCGTTATCGTCTTCTTCTTCAACTTCTTCTTCTTCTTCTTCTTCAGGTGTTTCTTCTTCATTTCTCCTTTCTCGTTATCGTCTTCTTCTTCTTCTTCTTCTTCTTCTTCTTCTTCTTCTTCTTCTTCTTCTTCTTCAGGTGTTTCTTCTTCATTTCTACTTTCTCGTTATCGTCTTCTTCTTCTTCTTCTTCTTCTTCTTCTTCTTCTTCTTCAGGTGTTTCTTCTTCATTTCTCCTTTCTCGTTATCGTCTTCTTCTTCTTCTTATTATTATTATTCTTCTTCAGGTGTTTCTTCTTCATTTCTCCTTTCTCGTTATCGTCTTCTTCTTCTTCTTCTTCTTCTTCTTCTTCTTCTTCTTCTTCAGGTGTTTCTTCTTCATTTCTCCTTTCTCGTTATCGTCTTCTTCTTCTTCTTCTTCTTCTTCTTCAGGTGTTTCTTCTTCATTTCTCCTTTCTCGTTATCGTCTTCTTCTTCTTCTTCTTCTTCAGGTGTTTCTTCTTCATTTCTCCTTTCTCGTTATCGTTTTCTTCTTCGTCTTCTTCTTCTTCTTCGGGTGTTTCTTCTTCATTTCTTCTTTCTCATTATCGTCTTATTCTTCTTCTTCATCTTCTTCTTCTTTTTCTTCAGGTGTTTCTTCTTCATTTGTCCTTTCTCGTTATCGTCTTCTTCTTCATCTTCTTCTTCTTCTTCAGGTGTTTCTTCTTCATTTCTCCTTTCTCGTTATCGTCTTCTTCTTCTTCTTCTTCTTCTTCTTCTTCTTCTTCTTCACCTTCTTCTTCTTCAGGTGTTTCTTCTTCATTTCTCCTTTCTCGTTATCGTCTCCTTCTTCTCCTTCTTCTTCTTCTTCAGGTGTTTCTTCTTCATTTCTACTTTCTCGTTATCGTCTTCTTCTTCTTCTTCTTCTTCTTCTTCTTCTTCTTCAGGTGTTTCTTCTTCATTTTTCCTTTCTCGTTATCTTCTTCTTCTTCTTCTTCTTCTTCTTCTTCTTCTTCTTCTTCTTCTTCTTCTTCAGGTGTTTCTTTTTCATTTCTCCTTTCTCGTTATCGTCATCTTCTTCTTCTTCTTCTTCAGCTGTTTCTTCTTCAGTTCTCCTTTCTCGTTATCGTCGTCTTCATCTTCTTCTTCTTCTTCTGGTGTTTCTCCTTCATTTCTCCTTTCTCGTTATCGTCTTCTTCTTCTCCTTCTTCTTCTTCTTCAGGTGTTTCTTCTTCATTTCTCCTTTCTCGTTATCGTCTTCTTCTTCTTCTTCTTCTTCTTCTTCATCTTCTTCTTCTTCTTCTTCTTCTCCTTCTTCTTCAGGTGTTTCTTTTTCATTTCTCCTTTCTCGTTATCTTCTTCTTCTTCTTCTTCTTCTTCATCTTCTTCTTCTTCTTCTTCTTCTTCAGGTGTTTCTTCTTCATTTCTCCTTTCTCGTTATCGTCTTCTTCTTCTTCTTCTTTTTCTTCTTCTTCTTCTTCTTCTTCTTCTTCTTCTTCAGGTGTTTCTTCTTCATTTTTCCTTTCTCGTTATCTTCTTCTTCTTCTTCTTCTTCTTCTTCTTCTTCTTCTTCTTCTTCTTCTTCTTCTTCTTCTTCTTCTTCTCCTTCTTCTTCAGGTGTTTCTTTTTCATTTCTCCTTTCTCGTTATCTTCTTCTTCTTCTTCTTCTTCTTCTTCTTCTTCTTCTTCAGGTGTTTCTTCTTCATTTCTCCTTTCTCGTTATTGTCTTCTTCTTCTTCTTCTTCCTCTTCTTCAGGTGTTTCTTCTTCATTTCTCCTTTCTCGTTATCGTCTTCTTCTTCTTCTTCTTCTTCTTCTTCTTCTTCTTCTTCTTCTTCTTCTTCTTCTTCTTCAGGTGTTTCTTCTTCATTTCTCCTTTCTCGTTATCGTCTTCTTCTTCTTCTTCTTCTTCTTCTTCTTCACCTTCTTCTTCTTCAGGTGTTTCTTCTTCATTTCTCCTTTCTCGTTATCGTCTTCTTCTTCTTCTTCTTCTTCTTCTTCTTCTTCTTCTTCTTCTTCTTCTTCTTCTTCTTCAGGTGTTTCTTCTTCATTTCTCCTTTCTCGTTATCGTCTTCTTCTTCTTCTTCTTCTTCTTCTTCTTCTTCTTCTTCTTCTTCTTCTTCAGGTGTTTCTTCTTCATTTCTCCTTTCTCGTTATCGTCTTCTTCTTCTTCTTCTTCTTCTTCTTCTTCTTCTTCTTCTTCTTCAGGTGTTTCTTCTTCATTTCTACTTTCTCGTTATCGTCTTCTTCTTCTTCTTCTTCTTCTTCTTCTTCTCCTTCTTCTTCAGGTGTTTCTTCTTCATTTCTCCTTTCTCGTTATCTTCTTCTTCTTCTTCTTCTTCTTCTTCTTCTTCTTCTTCTTCTTCTTCTTCTTCTTCTTCTTCTTCTTCAGGTGTTTCTTCTTCATTTCTCCTTTCTCGTTATCGTCTTCTTCTTCTTCTTCTTCTTCTTCTTCAGGTGTTTCTTCTTCATTTCTCCTTTCTCGTTATCGTCTTCTTCTTCTTCTTCTTCTTCTTCTTCTTCTTCAGGTGTTTCTTCTTCATTTCTCCTTTCTCGTTATCGTCTTCTTCTTCTTCTTCTTCTTCTTCTTCTTCTTCTTCTTCTTCTTCTTCTTCTTCTTCTTCTTCTTCTTCTTCTTCTTCTTCTTCTTCTTCGTCAGGTGTTTCTTCTTCATTTCTACTTTCTCGTTATCGTCTTCTTCTTCTTCTTCTTCTTCTTCTTCTTCTTATTCTTCTTCTTCTTCTTCTTCTTCTTCAGGTGTTTCTTTTTCATTTCTACTTTCTCGTTATCGTCTTCTTCTTCTTCTTCTTCTTCTTCTTCTTCTTCTTCTTCTTCTTCTTCTTCTTCTTCTTCTTCTTCAGGTGTTTCTTCTTCATTTCTCCTTTCTCGTTATCGTCTTCTTCTTCTTCTTCTTCTTCTTCTTCTTCTTCTTCAGGTGTTTCTTCTTCATTTCTCCTTTCTCGTTATCGTCTTCTTCTTCTTCTTCTTCTTCTTCTTCTTCTTCTTCTTCTTCTTCTTCTTCTTCTTCTTCTTCTTCAGGTGTTTCTTCTTCATTTCTCCTTTCTCGTTATCGTCTTCTTCTTCTTCTTCTTCTTCTTCTTCTTCTTCAGGTGTTTCTTCTTCATTTCTCCTTTCTCGTTATCGTCTTCTTCTTCTTCTTCTTCTTCAGGTGTTTCTTCTTCATTTCTCCTTTCTCGTTATCGTCTTCTTCTTCTTCTTCTTCTTCAGGTGTTTCTTCTTCATTTCTACTTTCTCGTTATCGTCTTCTACTTCTTCTTCTTCTTCAGGTGTTTCTTCTTCATTTTTCCTTTCTCGTTATCTTCTTCTTCTTCTTCTTCTTCTTCTTCTTCTTCTTCAGGTGTTTCTTTTTCATTTCTCCTTTCTCGTTATCGTCATCTTCTTCTTCTTCTTCTTCAGGTGTTTCTTTTTCATTTCTCCTTTCTCGTTATCGTCATCTTCTTCTTCTTCTTCTTCAGCTGTTTCTTCTTCAGTTCTCCTTTCTCGTTATCGTCGTCTTCATCTTCTTCTTCTTCTTCTGGTGTTTCTTCTTCATTTCTCCTTTCTCGTTATCGTCTTCTTCTTCTCCTTCTTCTTCTTCTTCAGGTGTTTCTTCTTCATTTCTCCTTTCTCGTTATCGTCTTCTTCTTCTTCTTCTTCTTCTTCATCTTCTTCTTCTTCTTCTTCTTCTTCTTCTCCTTCTTCTTCAGGTGTTTCTTTTTCATTTCTCCTTTCTCGTTATCTTCTTCTTCTTCTTCTTCTTCTTCTTCTTCTTCTTCTTCTTCTTCTTCTTCTTCTTCTTCTTCTTCTTCTTCTTCTTCTTCTTCTTCACCTTCTTCTTCTTCAGGTGTTTCTTCTTCATTTCTCCTTTCTCGTTATCGTCTTCTTCTTCTTCTTCTTCTTCTTCTTCTTCTTCTTCTTCTTCTTCTTCTTCAGGTGTTTCTTCTTCATTTCTCCTTTCTTGTTATCGTCTTCTTCTTCTTCTTCTTCTTCTTCTTCTTCTTCTTCTTCAGGTGTTTCTTCTTCATTTCTCCTTTCTCGTTATCGTCTTCTTCTTCTTCTTCTTCTTCTTCTTCTTCTTCTTCTTCTTCTTCTTCTTCTTCTTCTTCTTCTTCTTCAGGTGTTTCTTCTTCATTTCTCCTTTCTCGTTATCGTCTTCTTCTTCTTCTTCTTCTTCTTCTTCTTCTTCTTCTTCTTCTTCTTCTTCTTCTTCTTCTTCTTCTTCTTCTTCAGGTGTTTCTTCTTCATTTCTCCTTTCTCGTTATCGTCTTCTTCTTCTTCTTCTTCTTCTTCTTCTTCTTCTTCTTCTTCTTCTTCTTCTTCAGGTGTTTCTTCTTCATTTCTCCTTTCTCGTTATCGTCTTCTTCTTCTTCTTCTTCTTCTTCTTCTTCTTCTTCTTCTTCCTCTTCTTCTTCTTCTTCTTCTTCAGGTGTTTCTTCTTCATTTCTACTTTCTCGTTATCGTCTTCTTCTTCTTCTTCTTCTTCTTCTTCTTCTTCTTCTTCACCTTCTTCTTCTTCAGGTGTT
>JBAGBL010000038.1:200000-202500 GCA_036873955.1 Mergus octosetaceus
TTCTTCTTCTTCTTCTTCTTCTTCTTCTTCTTCTTCTTCTTCTTCTTCTTCTTCTTCAGGTGTTTCTTCTTCATTTCTCCTTTCTCGTTATCGTCTTCTTCTTCTTCTTCTTCTTCTTCTTCTTCTTCCTCTTCTTCTTCTTCTTCTTCTTCAGGTGTTTCTTCTTCATTTCTACTTTCTCGTTATCGTCTTCTTCTTCTTCTTCTTCTTCTTCTTCTTCTCCTTCTTCTTCAGGTGTTTCTTCTTCATTTCTCCTTTCTCGTTATCTTCTTCTTCTTCTTCCTCTTCTTCTTCTTCTTCTTCTTCTTCTTCTTCTTCTTCTTCTTCTTCTTCTTCAGGTGTTTCTTCTTCATTTCTCCTTTCTCGTTATCGTCTTCTTCTTCTTCTTCTTCTTCTTCAGGTGTTTCTTCTTCATTTCTCCTTTCTCGTTATCGTCTTCTTCTTCATCTTCTTCTTCTTCTTCTTCTTCAGGTGTTTCTTCTTCATTTCTCCTTTCTCGTTATCGTCTTCTTCTTCTTCTTCTTCTTCTTCTTCTTCTTCTTCTTCTTCTTCTTCTTCTTCTTCAGGTGTTTCTTCTTCATTTCTACTTTCTCGTTATCGTCTTCTTCTTCTTCATCTTCTTCTTCTTCTTCTTCTTCTTCTTCTTCTTCTTCTTCTTCAGGTGTTTCTTCTTCATTTCTCCTTTCTCGTTATCGTCTTCTTCTTCTTATTATTATTATTATTCTTCTTCAGGTGTTTCTTCTTCATTTCTCCTTTCTCGTTATCGTCTTCTTCTTCTTCTTCTTCTTCTTCTTCTTCTTCTTCTTCAGGTGTTTCTTCTTCATTTCTCATTTCTCGTTATCGTCTTCTTCTTCTTCTTCTTCTTCTTCTTCTTCTTCAGGTGTTTCTTCTTCATTTCTCCTTTCTCGTTATCGTCTTCTTCTTCTTCTTCTTCTTCAGGTGTTTCTTCTTCATTTCTCCTTTCTCGTTTTCGTTTTCTTCTCCTTCTTCTTCTTCTTCTTCGGGTGTTTCTTCTTCATTTCTTCTTTCTCATTATCGTCTTATTCTTCTTCTTCATCTTCTTCTTCTTCTTCTTCTTCTTCAGGTGTTTCTTCTTCATTTGTCCTTTCTCGTTATCGTCTTCTTCTTCATCTTCTTCTTCTTCTTCAGGTGTTTCTTCTTCATTTTTCCTTTCTCGTTATCGTCTTCTTCTTCTTCTTCTTCTTCTTCTTCTTCTTCTTCTTCTTCACCTTCTTCTTCTTCAGGTGTTTCTTCTTCATTTCTCCTTTCTCGTTATCGTCTTCTTCTTCTCCTTCTTCTTCTTCTTCAGGTGTTTCTTCTTCATTTCTACTTTCTCGTTATCGTCTTCTTCCTCTTCTTCTTCTTCTTCTTCTTCTTCTTCAGGTGTTTCTTCTTCATTTTTCCTTTCTCGTTATCTTCTTCTTCTTCTTCTTCTTCTTCTTCTTCGTCTTCTTCTTCTTCTTCTTCTTCTTCAGGTGTTTCTTTTTCATTTCTCTTTTCTCGTTATCGTCATCTTCTTCTTCTTCTTCTTCAGCTGTTTCTTCTTCAGTTCTCCTTTCTCGTTATCGTCGTCTTCATCTTCTTCTTCTTCTTCTGGTGTTTCTTCTTCATTTCTCCTTTCTCGTTATCGTCTTCTTCTTCTCCTTCTTCTTCTTCTTCAGGTGTTTCTTCTTCATTTCTCCTTTCTCGTTATCGTCCTCTTCTTCTTCTTCTTCTTCTTCATCTTCTTCTTCTTCTTCTTCTTCTTCTTCTCCTTCTTCTTCAGGTGTTTCTTTTTCATTTCTCCTTTCTCGTTATCTTCTTCTTCTTCTTCTTCTTCTTCTTCTTCTTCTTCTTCTTCTTCTTCTTCTTCTTCTTCTTCTTCTTCTTCACCTTCTTCTTCTTCAGGTGTTTCTTCTTCATTTCTCCTTTCTCGTTATCGTCTTCTTCTTCTTCTTCTTCTTCTTCTTCTTCTTCTTCTTCTTCTTCTTCTTCTTCTTCTTCTTCTTCTTCAGGTGTTTCTTCTTCATTTCTCCTTTCTTGTTATCGTCTTCTTCTTCTTCTTCTTCTTCTTCTTCTTCTTCTTCTTCAGGTGTTTCTTCTTCATTTCTCCTTTCTCGTTATCGTCTTCTTCTTCTTCTTCTTCTTCTTCTTCTTCTTCTTCTTCTTCTTCTTCTTCTTCTTCTTCAGGTGTTTCTTCTTCATTTCTCCTTTCTCGTTATCGTCTTCTTCTTCTTCTTCTTCTTCTTCTTCTTCTTCTTCTTCTTCTTCTTCTTCTTCTTCTTCTTCTTCTTCTTCTTCAGGTGTTTCTTCTTCATTTCTCCTTTCTCGTTATCGTCTTCTTCTTCTTCTTCTTCTTCTTCTTCTTCTTCTTCTTCTTCTTCTTCTTCTTCTTCTTCTTCTTCTTCTTCTTCTTCTTCAGGTGTTTCTTCTTCATTTCTCCTTTCTCGTTATCGTCTTCTTCTTCTTCTTCTTCTTCTTCTTCTTCTTCTTCTTCTTCCTCTTCTTCTTCTTCTTCTTC
>JBAGBL010000038.1:212500-220000 GCA_036873955.1 Mergus octosetaceus
TCTTCTTCTTCTTCTTCGTCTTCTTCTTCTTCTTCTTCTTCTTCAGGTGTTTCTTTTTCATTTCTCCTTTCTCGTTATCGTCATCTTCTTCTTCTTCTTCTTCAGCTGTTTCTTCTTCAGTTCTCCTTTCTCGTTATCGTCGTCTTCATCTTCTTCTTCTTCTTCTGGTGTTTCTCCTTCATTTCTCCTTTCTCGTTATCGTCTTCTTCTTCTCCTTCTTCTTCTTCTTCCGGTGTTTCTTCTTCATTTCTCCTTTCTCGTTATCGTCTTCTTCTTCTTCTTCTTCTTCTTCATCTTCTTCTTCTTCTTCTTCTTCTTCTTCTTCTTCTCCTTCTTCTTCAGGTGTTTCTTTTTCATTTCTCCTTTCTCGTTATCTTCTTGTTCTTCTTCTTCTTCTTCATCTTCTTCTTCTTCTTCTTCTTCTTCTTCTTCTTCAGGTGTTTCTTCTTCATTTCTCCTTTCTCGTTATCGTCTTCTTCTTCTTCTTCTTCTTCTTCTTCAGGTGTTTCTTCTTCATTTCTCCTTTCTCGTTATTGTCTTCTTCTTCTTCTTCAGGTGTTTCTTCTTCATTTCTTCTTTCTCATTATCGTCTTATTCTTCTTCTTCATCTTCTTCTTCTTCTTCTTCTTCTTCAGGTGTTTCTTCTTCATTTCTCCTTTCTCGTTATCGTCTTCTTCTTCTTCTTCTTCTTCTTCTTCTTCTTCTTCTTCTTCTTCTTCTTCTTCTTCTTCTTCTTCTTCTTCAGGTGTTTCTTCTTCATTTCTCCTTTCTCGTTATCTTCTTCTTCTTCTTCTTCTTCTTCTTCTTCTTCTTCTTCTTCTTCTTCTCCTTCTTGTTGTTCTTCTTCTTCAGGTGTTTCTTCTTCATTTTTCCTTTCTCGTTATCTTCTTCTTCTTCTTCTTCTTCTTCTTCTTCTTCTTCTTCTTCTTCTTCTTCTTCTTCAGGTGTTTCTTCTTCATTTCTCCTTTCTCGTTATCGTCTTCTTCTTCTTCTTCTTCCTCTTCTTCAGGTGTTTCTTCTTCATTTCTCCTTTCTCGTTATCGTCTTCTTCTTCTTCTTCTTCTTCTTCTTCTTCTTCTTCTTCTTCTTCTTCTTCTTCTTCTTCTTCTTCAGGTGTTTCTTCTTCATTTCTCCTTTCTCGTTATCGTCTTCTTCTTCTTCTTCTTCTTCTTCTTCTTCTTCTTCTTCTTCTTCTTCACCTTCTTCTTCTTCAGGTGTTTCTTCTTCATTTCTCCTTTCTCGTTATCGTCTTCTTCTTCTTCTTCTTCTTCTTCTTCTTCTTCTTCTTCTTCTTCAGGTGTTTCTTCTTCATTTCTCCTTTCTCGTTATCGTCTTCTTCTTCTTCTTCTTCTTCTTCTTCTTCTTCTTCTTCTTCTTCTTCTTCTTCTTCAGGTGTTTCTTCTTCATTTCTCCTTTCTCGTTATCGTCTTCTTCTTCTTCTTCTTCTTCTTCTTCTTCTTCTTCTTCTTCTTCTTCAGGTGTTTCTTCTTCATTTCTACTTTCTCGTTATTGTCTTCTTCTTCTTCTTCTTCTTCTTCTTCTTCTTCTTCTCCTTCTTCTTCAGGTGTTTCTTCTTCATTTCTCCTTTCTCGTTATCTTCTTCTTCTTCTTCTTCTTCTTCTTCTTCTTCTTCTTCTTCTTCTTCTTCTTCTTCAGGTGTTTCTTCTTCATTTCTCCTTTCTCGTTATCGTCTTCTTCTTCTTCTTCTTCTTCAGGTGTTTCTTCTTCATTTCTCCTTTCTCGTTATCGTCTTCTTCTTCTTCTTCTTCTTCTTCTTCTTCAGGTGTTTCTTCTTCATTTCTCCTTTCTCGTTATCTTCTTCTTCTTCTTCTTCTTCTTCTTCTTCTTCTTCTTCTTCTTCTTCTTCTTCTTCTTCTTCTTCTTCTTCTCCTTCTTCTTCAGGTGTTTCTTTTTCATTTCTCCTTTCTCGTTATCTTCTTCTTCTTCTTCTTCTTCTTCTTCTTCTTCTTCTTCAGGTGTTTCTTCTTCATTTCTCCTTTCTCGTTATCGTCTTCTTCTTCTTCTTCTTCCTCTTCTTCAGGTGTTTCTTCTTCATTTCTCCTTTCTCGTTATCGTCTTCTTCTTCTTCTTCTTCTTCTTCTTCTTCTTCTTCTTCTTCTTCTTCTTCTTCTTCTTCTTCAGGTGTTTCTTCTTCATTTCTCCTTTCTCGTTATCGTCTTCTTCTTCTTCTTCTTCCTCTTCTTCAGGTGTTTCTTCTTCATTTCTCCTTTCTCGTTATCGTCTTCTTCTTCTTCTTCTTCTTCTTCTTCTTCTTCTTCTTCTTCTTCTTCTTCTTCTTCTTCTTCAGGTGTTTCTTCTTCATTTCTCCTTTCTCGTTATCGTCTTCTTCTTCTTCTTCTTCTTCTTCTTCTTCTTCTTCTTCTTCTTCTTCACCTTCTTCTTCTTCAGGTGTTTCTTCTTCATTTCTCCTTTCTCGTTATCGTCTTCTTCTTCTTCTTCTTCTTCTTCTTCTTCTTCTTCTTCTTCTTCTTCTTCTTCTTCAGGTGTTTCTTCTTCATTTCTCCTTTCTCGTTATCGTCTTCTTCTTCTTCTTCTTCTTCTTCTTCTTCTTCTTCTTCTTCTTCTTCTTCTTCAGGTGTTTCTTCTTCATTTCTCCTTTCTCGTTATCGTCTTCTTCTTCTTCTTCTTCTTCTTCTTCTTCTTCTTCTTCTTCTTCTTCTTCTTCAGGTGTTTCTTCTTCATTTCTACTTTCTCGTTATCGTCTTCTTCTTCTTCTTCTTCTTCTTCTTCTTCTTCTTCTCCTTCTTCTTCAGGTGTTTCTTCTTCATTTCTCCTTTCTCGTTATCTTCTTCTTCTTCTTCTTCTTCTTCTTCTTCTTCTTCTTCTTCTTCAGGTGTTTCTTCTTCATTTCTCCTTTCTCGTTATCGTCTTCTTCTTCTTCTTCTTCTTCAGGTGTTTCTTCTTCATTTCTCCTTTCTCGTTATCGTCTTCTTCTTCTTCTTCTTCTTCTTCTTCTTCAGGTGTTTCTTCTTCATTTCTCCTTTCTCGTTATCTTCTTCTTCTTCTTCTTCTTCTTCTTCTTCTTCTTCTTCTTCTTCTTCTTCTTCTTCTTCTTCTTCTTCTTCTCCTTCTTCTTCAGGTGTTTCTTTTTCATTTCTCCTTTCTCGTTATCTTCTTCTTCTTCTTCTTCTTCTTCTTCTTCTTCTTCAGGTGTTTCTTCTTCATTTCTCCTTTCTCGTTATCGTCTTCTTCTTCTTCTTCTTCCTCTTCTTCAGGTGTTTCTTCTTCATTTCTCCTTTCTCGTTATCGTCTTCTTCTTCTTCTTCTTCTTCTTCTTCTTCTTCTTCTTCTTCTTCTTCTTCTTCTTCTTCTTCAGGTGTTTCTTCTTCATTTCTCCTTTCTCGTTATCGTCTTCTTCTTCTTCTTCTTCTTCTTCTTCTTCACCTTCTTCTTCTTCAGGTGTTTCTTCTTCATTTCTCCTTTCTCGTTATCGTCTTCTTCTTCTTCTTCTTCTTCTTCTTCTTCTTCTTCTTCTTCTTCAGGTGTTTCTTCTTCATTTCTCCTTTCTCGTTATCGTCTTCTTCTTCTTCTTCTTCTTCTTCTTCTTCTTCTTCTTCTTCTTCTTCTTCTTCTTCTTCTTCTTCTTCAGGTGTTTCTTCTTCATTTCTCCTTTCTCGTTATCGTCTTCTTCTTCTTCTTCTTCTTCTTCTTCTTCTTCTTCTTCTTCTTCTTCTTCAGGTGTTTCTTCTTCATTTCTACTTTCTCGTTATCGTCTTCTTCTTCTTCTTCTTCTTCTTCTTCTTCTTCTCCTTCTTCTTCAGGTGTTTCTTCTTCATTTCTCCTTTCTCGTTATCTTCTTCTTCTTCTTCTTCTTCTTCTTCTTCTTCTTCTTCTTCTTCTTCTTCTTCTTCTTCAGGTGTTTCTTCTTCATTTCTCCTTTCTCGTTATCGTCTTCTTCTTCTTCTTCTTCTTCAGGTGTTTCTTCTTCATTTCTCCTTTCTCGTTATCGTCTTCTTCTTCTTCTTCTTCTTCTTCTTCTTCTTCTTCTTCTTCTTCAGGTGTTTCTTCTTCATTTCTACTTTCTCGTTATCGTCTTCTTCTTCTTCTTCTTCTTCTTCTTCTTCTTCTTCTTCTTCTTCTTCTTCTTCTTCTTCTTCTTCTTCAGGTGTTTCTTCTTCATTTCTCCTTTCTCGTTATCGTCTTCTTCTTCTTCTTCTTCTTCTTCTTCTTCTTCTTCTTCTTCAGGTGTTTCTTCTTCATTTCTACTTTCTCGTTATCGTCTTCTTCTTCTTCTTCTTCTTCTTCTTCTTCTTCTTCTTCTTCTTCAGGTGTTTCTTCTTCATTTCTCCTTTCTCGTTATCGTCTTCTTCTTCTTCTTCTTCTTCTTCTTCTTCTTCTTCTTCTTCTTCTTCTTCTTCTTCTTCTTCTTCTTCTTCAGGTGTTTCTTCTTCATTTCTCCTTTCTCGTTATCGTCTTCTTCTTCTTCTTCTTCTTCTTCTTCTTCTTCTTCTTCAGGTGTTTCTTCTTCATTTCTCCTTTCTCGTTATCGTCTTCTTCTTCTTCTTCTTCTTCTTCTTCTTCTTCAGGTGTTTCTTCTTCATTTCTCCTTTCTCGTTATCGTCTTCTTCTTCTTCTTCTTCTTCTTCTTCTTCTTCTTCTTCTTCTTCTTCTTCTTCTTCAGGTGTTTCTTCTTCATTTCTCCTTTCTCGTTATCGTCTTCTTCTTCTTCTTCTTCTTCTTCTTCTTCTTCTTCTTCTTCTTCTTCTTCTTCAGGTGTTTCTTCTTCATTTCTCCTTTCTCGTTATCGTCTTCTTCTTCTTCTTCTTCTTCTTCTTCTTCTTCTTCTTCTTCTTCTTCTTCTTCTTCTTCTTCTTCTTCTTCAGGTGTTTCTTCTTCATTTCTCCTTTCTCGTTATCGTCTTCTTCTTCTTCTTCTTCTTCTTCTTCTTCTTCTTCTTCCTCTTCTTCTTCTTCTTCTTCTTCAGGTGTTTCTTCTTCATTTCTACTTTCTCGTTATCGTCTTCTTCTTCTTCTTCTTCTTCTTCTCCTTCTTCTTCAGGTGTTTCTTCTTCATTTCTCCTTTCTCGTTATCTTCTTCTTCTTCTTCTTCTTCTTCTTCTTCTTCTTCTTCAGGTGTTTCTTCTTCATTTCTCCTTTCTCGTTATCGTCTTCTTCTTCTTCTTCTTCTTCTTCAGGTGTTTCTTCTTCATTTCTCCTTTCTCGTTATCGTCTTCTTCTTCATCTTCTTCTTCTTCTTCTTCTTCAGGTGTTTCTTCTTCATTTCTCCTTTCTCGTTATCGTCTTCTTCTTCTTCTTCTTCTTCTTCTTCTTCTTCTTCTTCTTCTTCTTCTTCTTCTTCTTCTTCTTCTTCTTCAGGTGTTTCTTCTTCATTTCTACTTTCTCGTTATCGTCTTCTTCTTCTTCTTCTTCTTCTTCTTCTTCTTCTTCTTCTTCTTCTTCTTCTTCAGGTGTTTCTTCTTCATTTCTCCTTTCTCGTTATCGTCTTCTTCTTATTATTATTATTATTATTCTTCTTCAGGTGTTTCTTCTTCATTTCTCCTTTCTCGTTATCGTCTTCTTCTTCTTCTTCTTCTTCTTCTTCTTCTTCTTCTTCAGGTGTTTCTTCTTCATTTCTCATTTCTCGTTATCGTCTTCTTCTTCTTCTTCTTCTTCTTCTTCTTCTTCAGGTGTTTCTTCTTCATTTCTCCTTTCTCGTTATCGTCTTCTTCTTCTTCTTCTTCTTCAGGTGTTCCTTCTTCATTTCTCCTTTCTCGTTATCGTTTTCTTCTTCTTCTTCTTCTTCTTCTTCGGGTGTTTCTTCTTCATTTCTTCTTTCTCATTATCGTCTTATTCTTCTTCTTCATCTTCTTCTTCTTCTTCTTCTTCTTCTTCAGGTGTTTCTTCTTCATTTGTCCTTTCTCGTTATCGTCTTCTTCTTCATCTTCTTCTTCTTCTTCAGGTGTTTCTTCTTCATTTCTCCTTTCTCGTTATCGTCTTCTTCTTCTCCTTCTTCTTCTTCTTCAGGTGTTTCTTCTTCATTTCTACTTTCTCGTTATCGTTTTCTTTTTCTTCTTCTTCTTCTTCTTCTTCTTCTTCTTCTTCAGGTGTTTCTTCTTCATTTTTCCTTTCTCGTTATCTTCTTCTTCTTCTTCTTCTTCTTCTTATTCTTATTCTTCTTCTTCTTCTTCTTCAGGTGTTTCTTCTTCATTTCTCCTTTCTCGTTATCGTCTTCTTCTTCTTCTTCTTCTTCTTCTTCTTCTTCTTCTTCTTCAGGTGTTTCTTCTTCATTTCTCCTTTCTCGTTATCGTCTTCTTCTTCTTCTTCTTCTTCTTCTTCTTCAGGTGTTTCTTCTTCATTTCTCCTTTCTCGTTATCGTCTTCTTCTTCTTCTTCTTCAGGTGTTTCTTCTTCATTTCTCCTTTCTCGTTATCGTCTTCTTCTTCTTCTTCTTCTTCTTCTTCTTCTTCAGGTGTTTCTTCTTCATTTCTCCTTTCTCGTTATCGTCTTCTTCTTCTTCTTCTACTTCTTCTTCTTCAGGTGTTTCTTCTTCATTTCTCATTTCTCGTTATCGTCTTCTTCTTCTTCTTCTTCTTCAGGTGTTTCTTCTTCATTTCTCCTTTCTCGTTATCGTCTTCTTCTTCTTCTTCTTCTTCAGGTGTTTCTTCTTCATTTTTCCTTTCTCGTTATCTTCTTCTTCTTCTTCTTCTTCTTATTCTTCTTCTTCAGGTGTTTCTTTTTCATTTCTCCTTTCTCGTTATCGTCATCTTCTTCTTCTTCTTCTTCAGGTGTTTCTTTTTCATTTCTCCTTTCTCGTTATCGTCATCTTCTTCTTCTTCTTCTTCTGCTGTTTCTTCTTCAGTTCTCCTTTCTCGTTATCGTCGTCTTCATCTTCTTCTCCTTCTTCTGGTGTTTCTTCTTCATTTCTCCTTTCTCGTTATCGTCTTCTTCTTCTCCTTCTTCTTCTTCTTCAGGTGTTTCTTCTTCATTTCTCCTTTCTCGTTATCGTCTTCTTCTTCTTCTTCTTCTTCTTCATCTTCTTCTTCTTCTTCTTCTTCTTCTTCTTCTCCTTCTTCTTCAGGTGTTTCTTTTTCATTTCTCCTTTCTCGTTATCTTCTTCTTCTTCTTCTTCTTCTTCTTCTTCTTCTTCTTCTTCTTCTTCTTCTTCTTCTTCAGGTGTTTCTTCTTCATTTCTCCTTTCTCGTTATCGTCTTCTTCTTCTTCTTCTTCCTCTTCTTCAGGTGTTTCTTCTTCATTTCTCCTTTCTCGTTATCGTCTTCTTCTTCTTCTTCTTCTTCTTCTTCTTCTTCTTCTTCTTCTTCTTCTTCAGGTGTTTCTTCTTCATTTCTCCTTTCTCGTTATCGTCTTCTTCTTCTTCTTCTTCTTCTTCACCTTCTTCTTCTTCAGGTGTTTCTTCTTCATTTCTCCTTTCTCGTTATCGTCTTCTTCTTCTTCTTCTTCTTCTTCTTCTTCTTCTTCTTCTTCTTCTTCTTCTTCTTCAGGTGTTTCTTCTTCATTTCTCCTTTCTCGTTATCGTCTTCTTC
>JBAGBL010000038.1:260000-265000 GCA_036873955.1 Mergus octosetaceus
TCTTCATTTCTCTTTTCTCGTTATCGTCTTCTTCTTCTTCTTCTTCTTCTTCTTCTTCTTCTTCTTCTTCTTCTTCTTCTTCTTCTTCTTCTTCTTCTTCTTCCTCAGGTGTTTCTTCTTCATTTCTCCTTTCTCGTTATCGTCTTCTTCTTCTTCTTCTTCTTCTTCTTCTTCTTCTTCTTCTTCTTCTTCTTCTTCTTCAGGTGTTTCTTCTTCATTTCTCCTTTCTCGTTATCGTCTTCTTCTTCTTCTTCTTCTTCTTCTTCTTCTTCACCTTCTTCTTCTTCAGGTGTTTCTTCTTCATTTCTCCTTTCTCGTTATCGTCTTCTTCTTCTTCTTCTTCTTCTTCTTCTTCTTCTTCTTCTTCTTCTTCTTCTTCTTCTTCTTCTTCTTCTTCAGGTGTTTCTTCTTCATTTCTCCTTTCTTGTTATCGTCTTGTTCTTCTTCTTCTTCTTCTTCTTCTTCTTCTTCTTCTTCTTCTTCTTCTTCTTCTTCTTCTTCTTCTTCAGGTGTTTCTTCTTCATTTCTCCTTTCTCGTTATCGTCTTCTTCTTCTTCTTCTTCTTCTTCTTCTTCTTCTTCTTCTTCTTCTTCTTCAGGTGTTTCTTCTTCATTTCTCCTTTCTCGTTATCGTCTTCTTCTTCTTCTTCTTCTTCTTCTTCTTCTTCTTCTTCAGGTGTTTCTTCTTCATTTCTCCTTTCTCGTTATCGTCTTCTTCTTCTTCTTCTTCTTCTTCTTCTTCTTCTTCTTCTTCTTCTTCTTCTTCTTCTTCAGGTGTTTCTTCTTCATTTCTCCTTTCTCGTTATCGTCTTCTTCTTCTTCTTCTTCCTCTTCTTCTTCTTCTTCTTCTTCAGGTGTTTCTTCTTCATTTCTACTTTCTCGTTATCGTCTTCTTCTTCTTCTTCTTCTTCTTCTTCTTCTTCTTCTTCTCCTTCTTCTTCAGGTGTTTCTTCTTCATTTCTCCTTTCTCGTTATCTTCTTCTTCTTCTTCTTCTTCTTCTTCTTCTTCTTCTTCTTCTTCTTCTTCTTCAGGTGTTTCTTCTTCATTTCTCCTTTCTCGTTATCGTCTTCTTCTTCTTCTTCTTCTTCAGGTGTTTCTTCTTCATTTCTCCTTTCTCGTTATCGTCTTCTTCTTCATCTTCTTCTTCTTCTTCTTCTTCAGGTGTTTCTTCTTCATTTCTCCTTTCTCGTTATCGTCTTCTTCTTGTTCTTCTTCTTCTTCTTCTTCTTCTTCTTCTTCTTCTTCAGGTGTTTCTTCTTCATTTCTCCTTTCTCGTTATCGTCTTCTTCTTCTTCTTATTATTATTATTCTTCTTCAGGTGTTTCTTCTTCATTTCCCCTTTCTCGTTATCGTCTTCTTCTCCTTCTTCTTCTTCTTCTTCTTCTTCAGGTGTTTCTTCTTCATTTCTCCTTTCTCGTTATCGTCTTCTTCTTCTTCTTCTTCTTCAGGTGTTTCTTCTTCATTTCTCCTTTCTCGTTATCGTTTTCTTCTTCTTCTTCTTCTTCTTCTTCGGGTGTTTCTTCTTCATTTCTTCTTTCTCATTATCGTCTTATTGTTCTTCTTCATCTTCTTCTTCTTCTTCTTCTTCTTCAGGTGTTTCTTCTTCATTTCTCCTTTCTCGTTATCGTCTTCTTCTTCATCTTCTTCTTCTTCAGGTGTTTCTTCTTCATTTCTCCTTTCTCGTTATCGTCTTCTTCTTCTTCTTCTTCTTCTTCTTCTTCTTCTTCTTCTTCTTCTTCTTCTTCTTCTTCACCTTCTTCTTCTTCAGGTGTTTCTTCTTCATTTCTCCTTTCTCGTTATCGTCTTCTTCTCCTTCTTCTTCTTCTTCAGGTGTTTCTTCTTCATTTCTACTTTCTCGTTATCGTCTTCTTCTTCTTCTTCTTCTTCTTCTTCTTCTTCTTCAGGTGTTTCTTCTTCATTTTTCCTTTCTCGTTATCTTCTTCTTCTTCTTCTTCTTCTTCTTCTTCTTCTTCTTCTTCTTCTTCTTCTTCAGGTGTTTCTTTTTCATTTCTCCTTTCTCGTTATCGTCATCTTCTTCTTCTTCTTCTTCAGCTGTTTCTTCTTCAGTTCTCCTTTCTCGTTATCGTCGTCTTCATCTTCTTCTTCTTCTTCTGGTGTTTCTCCTTCATTTCTCCTTTCTCGTTATCGTCTTCTTCGTCTCCTTCTTCTTCTTCTTCAGGTGTTTCTTCTTCATTTCTCCTTTCTCGTTATCGTCTTCTTCTTCTTCTTCATCTTCTTCTTCTTCTTCTTCTTCTTCTTCTTCTCCTTCTTCTTCAGGTGTTTCTTTTTCATTTCTCCTTTCTCGTTATCTTCTTCTTCTTCTTCTTCTTCTTCATCTTCTTCTTCTTCTTGTTCTTCAGGTGTTTCTTCTTCATTTCTCCTTTCTCGTTATCGTCTTCTTCTTCTTCTTCTTCTTCTTCAGGTGTTTCTTCTTCATTTCTCCTTTCTCGTTATTGTCTTCTTCTTCTTCTTCAGGTGTTTCTTCTTCATTTCTTCTTTCTCATTATCGTCTTATTCTTCTTCTTCATCTTCTTCTTCTTCTTCTTCTTCTTCAGGTGTTTCTTCTTCATTTCTCCTTTCTCGTTATCGTCTTCTTCTTCTTCTTCTTCTTCTTCTTCTTCTTCTTCTTCTTCTTCTTCTTCTTCTTCAGGTGTTTCTTCTTCATTTCTCCTTTCTCGTTATCGTCTTCTTCTTCTTCTTCTTCTTCTTCTTCTTCTTCTTCTTCTTCTTCAGGTGTTTCTTCTTCATTTCTCCTTTCTCGTTATCGTCTTCTTCTTCTTCTTCTTCTTCTTCTTCTTCGCCTTCTTCTTCAGGTGTTTCTTCTTCATTTCTCCTTTCTTGTTATCGTCTTCTTCTTGTTCTTCTTCTTCTTCTTCTTCTTCTTCTTCTTCTTCAGGAGTTTCTTCTTCATTTCTCCTTTCTCGTTATCGTCTTCTTCTTCTTCTTCTTCTTCTTCTTGTTCTTCTTCTTCTTCTTCTTCTTCTTCTTCTTCTGGTGTTTCTTCTTCATTTCTCCTTTCTCGTTATCGTCTTCTTCTTCTTCTTCTTCTTCTTTTTCTTCTTCATGTGTTTCTTCTTCATTTCTACTTTCTCGTTATCGTCTTCTTCTTCTTCTTCTTCTTCTTCTTCTTCTTCTTCTTCTTCTTCTTCTTCTTCTTCAGGTGTTTCTTCTTCATTTCTCCTTTCTCGTTATCGTCTTCTTCTTCTTCTTCTTCTTCTTCTTCTTCTTCTTCTTCTTCTTCTTCAGGTGTTTCTTCTTCATTTCTCCTTTCTCGTTATCGTCTTCTTCTTCTTCTTCTTCTTCTTCTTCTTCTTCTTCTTCTTCAGGTGTTTCTTCTTCATTTCTCCTTTCTCGTTATCGTCTTCTTCTTCTTCTTCTTCTTCTTCTTCTTCAGGTGTTTCTTCTTCATTTCTCCTTTCTCGTTATCGTCTTCTTCTTCTTCTTCTTCTTCAGGTGTTTCTTCTTCATTTCTCCTTTCTCGTTATCGTTTTCTTCTTCTTCTTCTTCAGGTGTTTCTTCTTCATTTCTACTTTCTCGTTATCGTCTTCTTCTTCTTCTTCTTCTTCTTCTTCTTCTTCAGGTGTTTCTTCTTCATTTCTCCTTTCTCGTTATCGTCTTCTTCTTCTTCTTCTTCTTCAGGTGTTTCTTCTTCATTTCTCCTTTGTCGTTATCGTCTTCTTCTTCATCTTCTTCTTCTTCTTCTTCTTCAGGTGTTTCTTCTTCATTTCTCCTTTCTCGTTATCGTCTTCTTCTTCTTCTTCTTCTTCTTCTTCTTCTTCTTCTTCTTCTTCTTCTTCTTCTTCAGGTGTTTCTTCTTCATTTCTCCTTTCTCGTTATCGTCTTCTTCTTCTTCTTATTATTATTATTCTTCTTCAGGTGTTTCTTCTTCATTTCCCCTTTCTCGTTATCGTCTTCTTCTTCTTCTTCTTCTTCTTCTTCTTCTTCTTCAGGTGTTTCTTCTTCATTTCTCCTTTCTCGTTATCGTCTTCTTCTTCTTCTTCTTCTTCAGGTGTTTCTTCTTCATTTCTCCTTTCTCGTTATCGTTTTCTTCTTCTTCTTCTTCTTCTTCTTCGGGTGTTTCTTCTTCATTTCTTCTTTCTCATTATCGTCTTATTGTTCTTCTTCATCTTCTTCTTCTTCTTCTTCTTCAGGTGTTTCTTCTTCATTTGTCCTTTCTCGTTATCGTCTTCTTCTTCATCTTCTTCTTCTTCTTCAGGTGTTTCTTCTTCATTTCTCCTTTCTCGTTATCGTCTTCTTCTTCTTCTTCTTCTTCTTCTTCTTCTTCTTCTTCTTCTTCTTCTTCACCTTCTTCTTCTTCAGGTGTTTCTTCTTCATTTCTCCTTTCTCGTTATCGTCTTCTTCTTCTCCTTCTTCTTCTTCTTCAGGTGTTTCTTCTTCATTTCTACTTTCTCGTTATCGTCTTCTTCTTCTTCTTCTTCTTCTTCTTCTTCTTCTTCTTCTTCATTTGTTTCTTCTTCATTTTTCCTTTCTCGTTATCTTCTTCTTCTTCTTCTTCTTCTTCTTCTTCTTCTTCTTCTTCTTCTTCTTCTTCTTCTTCTTCTTCTTCTTCTTCTTCAGGTGTTTCTTTTTCATTTCTCCTTTCTCGTTATCGTCATCTTCTTCTTCTTCTTCTTCAGCTGTTTCTTCTTCAGTTCTCCTTTCTCGTTATCGTCGTCTTCATCTTCTTCTTCTTCTTCTGGTGTTTCTCCTTCATTTCTCCTTTCTCGTTATCGTCTTCTTCGTCTCCTTCTTCTTCTTCTTCAGGTGTTTCTTCTTCATTTCTCCTTTCTCGTTATCGTCTTCTTCTTCTTCTTCATCTTCTTCTTCTTCTTCTTCTTCTTCTTCTCCTTCTTCTTCAGGTGTTTCTTTTTCATTTCTCCTTTCTCGTTATCTTCTTCTTCTTCTTCTTCTTCTTCATCTTCTTCTTCTTCTTCTTCACCAGGTGTTTCTTCTTCATTTCTCCTTTCTCGTTATCGTCTTCTTCTTCTTCTTCTTCTTCT
>JBAGBL010000038.1:310000-315000 GCA_036873955.1 Mergus octosetaceus
TCTTCTTCAGGTGTTTCTTCTTCATTTTTCCTTTCTCGTTATCTTCTTCTTCTTCTTCTTCTTCTTCTTCTTCTTCTTCAGGTGTTTCTTTTTCATTTCTCCTTTCTCGTTATCGTCATCTACTTCTTCTTCTTCTTCAGGTGTTTCTTTTTCATTTCTCCTTTCTCGTTATCATCATCTTCTTCTTCTTCTTCAGCTGTTTCTTCTTCAGTTCTCCTTTCTCGTTATCGTCGTCTTCATCTTCTTCTTCTTCTTCTGGTGTTTCTTCTTCATTTCTCCTTTCTCGTTATCGTCTTCTTCTTCTCCTTCTTCTTCTTCTTCAGGTGTTTCTTCTTCATTTCTCCTTTCTCGTTATCGTCTTCTTCTTCTTCTTCTTCATCTTCTTCTTCTTCTTCTTCTTCTTCTCCTTCTTCTTCAGGTGTTTCTTTTTCATTTCTCCTTTCTCGTTATCTTCTTCTTCTTCTTCTTCTTCTTCTTCTTCTTCTTCAGGTGTTTCTTCTTCATTTCTCCTTTCTCGTTATCGTCTTCTTCTTCTTCTTCTTCCTCTTCTTCAGGTGTTTCTTCTTCATTTCTCCTTTCTCGTTATCGTCTTCTTCTTCTTCTTCTTCTTCTTCTTCTTCTTCTTCTTCTTCTTCTTCTTCTTCTTCTTCTTCTTCTTCTTCAGCTGTTTCTTCTTCATTTCTCCTTTCTCGTTATCGTCTTCTTCTTCTTCTTCTTCTTCTTCTTCACCTTCTTCTTCTTCAGGTGTTTCTTCTTCATTTCTCCTTTCTCGTTATCGTCTTCTTCTTCTTCTTCTTCTTCTTCTTCTTCTTCTTCTTCTTCTTCTTCTTCTTCTTCTTCTTCTTCTTCTTCTTCTTCAGGTGTTTCTTCTTCATTTCTCCTTTCTCGTTATCGTCTTCTTCTTCTTCTTCTTCTTCAGGTGTTCCTTCTTCATTTCTCCTTTCTCGTTATCGTCTTCTTCTTCTTCTTCTTCTTCTTCTTCTTCTTCTTCTTCTTCTTCTTCTTCTTCTTCTTCAGGTGTTTCTTCTTCATTTCTCCTTTCTCGTTATCGTCTTCTTCTTCTTCTTCTTCTTCTTCTTCTTCTTCAGGTGTTTCTTCTTCATTTCTCCTTTCTCGTTATCGTCTTCTTCTTTTCTTCAGGTGTTTCTTCATTTCTTCTTTCTCGATATCGTCTTCTTCTTCTTCTTCTTCTTCTTCTTCTTCTTCTTCTTCTTCTTCTTCTTCTTCTTCTTCAGGTGTTTCTTCTTCATTTCTCCTTTCTCGTTATCGTCTTCTTCTTCTTCTTCTTCAGGTGTTTCTTCTTCATTTCTCCTTTCTCGTTATCGTCTTCTTCTTCTCCTTCTTCTTCTTCTTCAGGTGTTTCTTCTTCATTTCTCCTTTCTCGTTATCGTCTTCTTCTTCTTCTTCTTCTTCTTCTTCTTCTTCAGGTGTTTCTTCTTCATTTCTCTTTTCTCGTTATCGTCTTCTTCTTCTTCTTCTTCTTCTTCTTCTTCTTCTTCTTCTTCTTCTTCTTCTTCTTCTTCTTCTTCTTCTTCAGGTGTTTCTTCTTCATTTCTCCTTTCTCGTTATCGTCTTCTTCTTCTTCTTCTTCTTCTTCTTCACCTTCTTCTTCTTCAGGTGTTTCTTCTTCATTTCTCCTTTCTCGTTATCGTCTTCTTCTTCTTCTTCTTCTTCTTCTTCTTCTTCTTCTTCTTCTTCTTCAGGTGTTTCTTCTTCATTTCTCCTTTCTCGTTATCGTCTTCTTCTTCTTCTTCTTCTTCTTCTTCTTCTTCTTCTTCTTCTTCTTCTTCTTCTTCTTCAGGTGTTTCTTCTTCATTTCTCCTTTCTCGTTATCGTCTTCTTCTTCTTCTTCTTCAGGTGTTTCTTCTTCATTTCTCCTTTCTCGTTATCGTCTTCTTCTTCTCCTTCTTCTTCTTCTTCAGGTGTTTCTTCTTCATTTCTCCTTTCTCGTTATCGTCTTCTTCTTCTTCTTCTTCTTCTTCTTCTTCTTCAGGTGTTTCTTCTTCATTTCTCCTTTCTCGTTATCGTCTTCTTCTTCTTCTTCTTCTTCTTCTTCTTCTTCTTCTTCTTCTTCTTCTTCTTCTTCAGGTGTTTCTTCTTCATTTCTCCTTTCTCGTTATCGTCTTCTTCTTCTTCTTCTTCTTCTTCTTCTTCACCTTCTTCTTCTTCAGGTGTTTCTTCTTCATTTCTCCTTTCTCGTTATCGTCTTCTTCTTCTTCTTCTTCTTCTTCTTCTTCTTCTTCTTCTTCTTCTTCAGGTGTTTCTTCTTCATTTCTCCTTTCTCGTTATCGTCTTCTTCTTCTTCTTCTTCTTCTTCTTCTTCTTCTTCTTCTTCTTCTTCTTCTTCTTCTTCAGGTGTTTCTTCTTCATTTCTCCTTTCTCGTTATCGTCTTCTTCTTCTTCTTCTTCTTCTTCTTCTTCTTCTTCTTCTTCTTCTTCTTCAGGTGTTTCTTCTTCATTTCTCCTTTCTCGTTATCGTCTTCTTCTTCTTCTTCTTCTTCTTCTTCTTCTTCTTCTTCTTCTTCTTCTTCTTCTTCTTCTTCTTCTTCAGGTGTTTCTTCTTCATTTCTCCTTTCTCGTTATCGTCTTCTTCTTCTTCTTCTTCTTCTTCTTCTTCTTCTTCTTCTTCTTCTTCCTCTTCTTCTTCTTCTTCTTCTTCAGGTGTTTCTTCTTCATTTCTACTTTCTCGTTATCGTCTTCTTCTTCTTCTTCTTCTTCTTCTTCTTCTCCTTCTTCTTCAGGTGTTTCTTCTTCATTTCTCCTTTCTCGTTATCTTCTTCTTCTTCTTCTTCTTCTTCTTCTTCTTCTTCTTCTTCAGGTGTTTCTTCTTCATTTCTCCTTTCTCGTTATCGTCTTCTTCTTCTTCTTCTTCAGGTGTTTCTTCTTCATTTCTCCTTTCTCGTTATCGTCTTCTTCTTCATCTTCTTCTTCTTCTTCTTCTTCAGGTGTTCCTTCTTCATTTCTCCTTTCTCGTTATCGTCTTCTTCTTCTTCTTCTTCTTCTTCTTCTTCTTCTTCTTCTTCTTCTTCTTCTTCTTCTTCTTCAGGTGTTTCTTCTTCATTTCTCCTTTCTCGTTATCGTCTTCTTCTTCTTCTTCTTCTTCTTCTTCTTCTTCAGGTGTTTCTTCTTCATTTCTCCTTTCTCGTTATCGTCTTCTTCTTCTTCTTCTTCTTCTTCTTCAGGTGTTTCTTCTTCATTTCTCCTTTCTCGTTATCGTCTTCTTCTTCTTCTTCAGGTGTTTCTTCATTTCTTCTTTCTCGATATCGTCTTCTTCTTCTTCTTCTTCTTCTTCTTCTTCTTCTTCTTCTTCTTCTTCTTCTTCTTCTTCTTCTTCTTCTTCTTCAGGTGTTTCTTCTTCATTTCTCCTTTCTCGTTATCGTCTTCTTCTTCTTCTTCTTCAGGTGTTTCTTCTTCATTTCTCCTTTCTCGTTATCGTCTTCTTCTTCTCCTTCTTCTTCTTCTTCAGGTGTTTCTTCTTCATTTCTCCTTTCTCTTTATCGTCTTCTTCTTCTTCTTCTTCTTCTTCTTCAGGTGTTTCTTCTTCATTTCTCTTTTCTCGTTATCGTCTTCTTCTTCTTCTTCTTCTTCTTCTTCTTCTTCTTCTTCTTCTTCTTCTTCTTCTTCTTCTTCTTCAGGTGTTTCTTCTTCATTTCTCCTTTCTCGTTATCGTCTTCTTCTTCTTCTTCTTCTTCTTCTTCTTCTTCTTCACCTTCTTCTTCTTCAGGTGTTTCTTCTTCATTTCTCCTTTCTCGTTATCGTCTTCTTCTTCTTCTTCTTCTTCTTCTTCTTCTTCTTCTTCTTCTTCTTCTTCAGGTGTTTCTTCTTCATTTCTCCTTTCTTGTTATCGTCTTCTTCTTCTTCTTCTTCTTCTTCTTCTTCTTCTTCTTCTTCAGGTGTTTCTTCTTCATTTCTCCTTTCTCGTTATCGTCTTCTTCTTCTTCTTCTTCTT
This sequence comes from Mergus octosetaceus, assembly GCA_036873955.1. Taxonomy (NCBI): domain Eukaryota; kingdom Metazoa; phylum Chordata; class Aves; order Anseriformes; family Anatidae; genus Mergus; species Mergus octosetaceus. The sequence goes on from JBAGBL010000038.1 coordinate 313,950, forward strand.
CTTCTTCTTCTTCTTCTTCTTCTTCTTCTTCTTCTTCAGGTGTTTCTTCTTCATTTCTCCTTTCTCGTTATCGTCTTCTTCTTCTTCTTCTTCTTCTTCTTCTTCTTCTTCTTCTTCTTCAGGTGTTTCTTCTTCATTTCTCCTTTCTCGTTATCGTCTTCTTCTTCTTCTTCTTCTTCTTCTTCTTCTTCTTCTTCTTCTTCTTCTTCTTCTTCTTCTTCTTCTTCTTCTTCAGGTGTTTCTTCTTCATTTCTCCTTTCTCGTTATCGTCTTCTTCTTCTTCTTCTTCGTCTTCTTCTTCTTCCTCTTCTTCTTCTTCTTCTTCTTCAGGTGTTTCTTCTTCATTTCTACTTTCTCGTTATCGTCTTCTTCTTCTTCTTCTTCTTCTTCTTCTTCTTCTCCTTCTTCTTCAGGTGTTTCTTCTTCATTTCTCCTTTCTCGTTATCTTCTTCTTCTTCTTCTTCTTCTTCTTCTTCTTCTTCTTCTTCTTCTTCTTCTTCTTCAGGTGTTTCTTCTTCATTTCTCCTTTCTCGTTATCGTCTTCTTCTTCTTCTTCTTCTTCAGGTGTTTCTTCTTCATTTCTCCTTTCTCATTATCGTCTTCTTCTTCATCTTCTTCTTCTTCTTCTTCTTCAGGTGTTTCTTCTTCATTTCTCCTTTCTCGTTATCGTCTTCTTCTTCTTCTTCTTCTTCTTCTTCTTCTTCTTCTTCTTCTTCTTCAGGTGTTTCTTCTTCATTTCTCCTTTCTCGTTATCGTCTTCTTCTTCTTATTATTATTATTATTCTTCTTCAGGTGTTTCTTCTTCATTTCCCCTTTCTCGTTATCGTCTTCTTCTTCTTCTTCTTCTTCTTCTTCTTCTTCAGGTGTTTCTTCTTCATTTCTCCTTTCTCGTTATCGTCTTCTTCTTCTTCTTCTTCTTCAGGTGTTTCTTCTTCATTTCTCCTTTCTCGTTATCGTTTTCTTCTTCTTCTTCTTCTTCTTCTTCGGGTGTTTCTTCTTCATTTCTTCTTTCTCATTATCGTCTTATTGTTCTTCTTCATCTTCTTCTTCT
>JBAGBL010000038.1:337500-347500 GCA_036873955.1 Mergus octosetaceus
TTCTTCTTCAGGTGTTTCTTCTTCATTTCTCCTTTCTCGTTATCGTCTTCTTCTTCTTCTTCTTCTTCTTCTTCTTCAGGTGTTTCTTCTTCATTTCTCCTTTCTCGTTATCGTCTTCTTCTTCTTCTTCTTCTTCTTCTTCAGGTGTTTCTTCTTCATTTCTCCTTTCTCGTTATCGTCTTCTTCTTCTTCTTCTTCTTCTTCAGGTGTTTCTTCTTCATTTCTCCTTTCTTGTTATCGTCTTCTTCTTCTTCTTCTTCTTCTTCTTCTTCTTCTTCTTCTTCTTCTTCTTCTTCTTCTTCAGGTGTTTCTTCTTCATTTCTCCTTTCTCGTTATCGTCTTCTTCTTCTTCTTCTACTTCTTCTTCTTCAGGTGTTTCTTCTTCATTTCTCATTTCTCGTTATCGTCTTCTTCTTCTTCTTCTTCTTCAGGTGTTTCTTCTTCATTTCTCCTTTCTCGTTATCGTCTTCTTCTTCTTCTTCTTCTTCAGGTGTTTCTTCTTCATTTCTCCTTTCTCGTTATCTTCTTCTTCTTCTTCTTCTTCTTCTTCTTCTTCTTCTTCTTCTTCTTCTTCTTCTTCTTCTTCTTCTTCTTCTTCTTCAGGTGTTTCTTTTTCATTTCTCCTTTCTCGTTATCGTCATCTTCTTCTTCTTCTTCTTCAGCTGTTTCTTCTTCAGTTCTCCTTTCTCGTTATCGTCGTCTTCATCTTCTTATTCTTCTTCTGGTGTTTCTTCTTCATTTCTCCTTTCTCGTTATCGTCTTCTTCTTCTCCTTCTTCTTCTTCTTCAGGTGTTTCTTCTTCATTTCTCCTTTCTCGTTATCGTCTTCTTCTTCTTCTTCTTCTTCTTCTTCTTCTTCTTCTTCATCTTCTTCTTCTTCTTCTTCTTCTTCTTCTTCTTCTTCTTCTTCTTCTTCTTCTTCTTCTTCAGGTGTTTCTTCTTCATTTCTCCTTTCTCGTTATCGTCTTCTTCATCTTCTTCTTCCTCTTCTTCAGGTGTTTCTTCTTCATTTCTCCTTTCTCGTTATCGTCTTCTTCTTCTTCTTCTTCTTCTTCTTCTTCTTCTTCTTCTTCTTCTTCAGGTGTTTCTTCTTCATTTCTCCTTTCTCGTTATCGTCTTCTTCTTCATCTTCTTCTTCTTCTTCTTCTTCAGGTGTTTCTTCTTCATTTCTCCTTTCTCGTTATCGTCTTCTTCTTCTTCTTCTTCTTCTTCTTCTTCTTCTTCTTCTTCTTCTTCTTCTTCAGGTGTTTCTTCTTCATTTCTACTTTCTCGTTATCGTCTTCTTCTTCTTCTTCTTCTTCTTCTTCTTCTTCTTCTTCTTCTTCTTCTTCTTCTTCTTCAGGTGTTTCTTCTTCATTTCTCCTTTCTCGTTATCGTCTTCTTCTTATTATTATTATTATTATTCTTCTTCAGGTGTTTCTTCTTCATTTCTCCTTTCTCGTTATCGTCTTCTTCTTCTTCTTCTTATTCTTCTTCTTCTTCTTCTTCTTCTTCAGGTGTTTCTTCTTCATTTCTCCTTTCTCGTTATCGTCTTCTTCTTCATCTTCTTCTTCTTCTTCTTCTTCAGGTGTTTCTTCTTCATTTCTCCTTTCTCGTTATCGTCTTCTTCTTCTTCTTCTTCTTCAGGTGTTTCTTCTTCATTTCTCCTTTCTCGTTATCGTTTTCTTCTTCTTCTTCTTCTTCTTCTTCGGGTGTTTCTTCTTCATTTCTTCTTTCTCATTATCGTCTTATTCTTCTTCTTCATCTTCTTCTTCTTCTTCTTCTTCTTCTTCAGGTATTTCTTCTTCATTTGTCCTTTCTCTTTATCGTCTTCTTCTTCATCTTCTTCTTCTTCTTCAGGTGTTTCTTCTTCATTTCTCCTTTCTCGTTATCGTCTTCTTCTTCTTCTTCTTCTTCTTCTTCTTCTTCTTCTTCTTCACCTTCTTCTTCTTCAGGTGTTTCTTCTTCATTTCTCCTTTCTCGTTATCGTCTTCTTCTTCTCCTTCTTCTTCTTCTTCAGGTGTTTCTTCTTCATTTCTACTTTCTCGTTATCGTCTTCTTCTTCTTCTTCTTCTTCTTCTTCTTCTTCTTCTTCTTCAGGTGTTTCTTCTTCATTTTTCCTTTCTCGTTATCTTCTTCTTCTTCTTCTTCTTCTTCTTCTTCTTCTTCTTCTTCTTCTTCTTCTTCTTCTTCTTCTTCTTCTTCTTCAGGTGTTTCTTTTTCATTTCTCCTTTCTCGTTATCGTCATCTTCTTCTTCTTCTTCTTCAGCTGTTTCTTCTTCAGTTCTCCTTTCTCGTTATCGTCGTCTTCATCTTCTTCTTCTTCTTCTGGTGTTTCTCCTTCATTTCTCCTTTCTCGTTATCGTCTTCTTCTTCTCCTTCTTCTTCTTCTTCAGGTGTTTCTTCTTCATTTCTCCTTTCTCGTTATCGTCTTCTTCTTCTTCTTCTTCTTCTTCATCTTCTTCTTCTTCTTCTTCTTCTTCTTCTCCTTCTTCTTCAGGTGTTTCTTTTTCATTTCTCCTTTCTCGTTATCGTCTTCTTCTTCTTCTTCTTCTTCTTCTTCTTCTTCTTCTTCTTCTTCTTCTTCTTCTTCAGGTGTTTCTTCTTCATTTCTACTTTCTCGTTATCGTCTTCTTCTTCTTCTTCTTCTTCTTCTTCTTCTTCTTCTTCTTCTTCTTCTTCTTCTTCTTCTTCTTCTTCAGGTGTTTCTTCTTCATTTCTCCTTTCTCGTTATCGTCTTCTTCTTCTTCTTCTTCTTCTTCTTCTTCTTCTTCTTCTTCTTCAGGTGTTTCTTCTTCATTTCTCCTTTCTCGTTATCGTCTTCTTCTTCTTCTTCTTCTTCTTCTTCTTCTTCTTCTTCAGGTGTTTCTTCTTCATTTCTCCTTTCTCGTTATCGTCTTCTTCTTCTTCTTCTTCTTCTGGTGTTTCTTCTTCATTTCTCCTTTCTCGTTATCGTTTTCTTCTTCTTCTTCTTCTTCAGGTGTTTCTTCTTCATTTCTACTTTCTCGTTATCGTCTTCTTCTTCTTCTTCTTCTTCTTCTTCTTCAGGTGTTTCTTCTTCATTTCTCCTTTCTCGTTATCGTCTTCTTCTTCTTATTATTATTATTATTCTTCTTCAGGTGTTTCTTCTTCATTTCTCCTTTCTCGTTATCGTCTTCTTCTTCTTCTTCTTCTTCTTCTTCTTCAGGTGTTTCTTCTTCATTTCTCCTTTCTCGTTATCGTCTTCTTCTTCTTCTTCTTCTTCTTCTTCAGGTGTTTCTTCTTCATTTCTCCTTTCTCGTTATCGTCTTCTTCTTCTTCTTCTTCTTCTTCAGGTGTTTCTTCTTCATTTCTCCTTTCTTGTTATCGTCTTCTTCTTCTTCTTCTTCTTCTTCTTCTTCTTCTTCTTCTTCAGGTGTTTCTTCTTCATTTCTCCTTTCTCGTTATCGTCTTCTTCTTCTTCTTCTACTTCTTCTTCTTCAGGTGTTTCTTCTTCATTTCTCATTTCTCGTTATCGTCTTCTTCTTCTTCTTCTTCTTCAGGTGTTTCTTCTTCATTTCTCCTTTCTCGTTATCGTCTTCTTCTTCTTCTTCTTCTTCAGGTGTTTCTTCTTCATTTCTCCTTTCTCGTTATCTTCTTCTTCTTCTTCTTCTTCTTCTTCTTCTTCTTCTTCTTCTTCTTCTTCTTCTTCAGGTGTTTCTTTTTCATTTCTCCTTTCTCGTTATCGTCATCTTCTTCTTCTTCTTCTTCAGCTGTTTCTTCTTCAGTTCTCCTTTCTCGTTATCGTCGTCTTCATCTTCTTATTCTTCTTCTGGTGTTTCTTCTTCATTTCTCCTTTCTCGTTATCGTCTTCTTCTTCTCCTTCTTCTTCTTCTTCAGGTGTTTCTTCTTCATTTCTCCTTTCTCGTTATCGTCTTCTTCTTCTTCTTCTTCTTCTTCTTCTTCTTCTTCTTCATCTTCTTCTTCTTCTTCTTCTTCTTCTTCTTCTTCTTCTTCTTCTTCTTCTTCAGGTGTTTCTTCTTCATTTCTCCTTTCTCGTTATCGTCTTCTTCATCTTCTTCTTCCTCTTCTTCAGGTGTTTCTTCTTCATTTCTCCTTTCTCGTTATCGTCTTCTTCTTCTTCTTCTTCTTCTTCTTCTTCTTCTTCTTCTTCTTCTTCTTCTTCTTCTTCTTCTTCTTCTTCAGGTGTTTCTTCTTCATTTCTCCTTTCTCGTTATCGTCTTCTTCTTCTTCTTCTTCTTCACCTTCTTCTTCTTCAGGTGTTTCTTCTTCATTTCTCCTTTCTCGTTATCTTCTTCTTCTTCTTCTTCTTCTTCTTCTTCTTCTTCTTCTTCTTCTTCTTCTTCTTCTTCTTCAGGTGTTTCTTCTTCATTTCTCCTTTCTCGTTATCGTCTTCTTCTTCTTCTTCTTCTTCAGGTGTTCCTTCTTCATTTCTCCTTTCTCGTTATCGTCTTCTTCTTCTTCTTCTTCTTCTTCTTCTTCTTCTTCTTCTTCTTCTTCTTCTTCTTCTTCTTCAGGTGTTTCTTCTTCATTTCTCCTTTCTCGTTATCGTCTTCTTCTTCTTCTTCTTCTTATTCTTCTTCTTCAGGTGTTTCTTCTTCATTTCTCCTTTCTCGTTATCGTCTTCTTCTTCTTCTTCAGGTGTTTCTTCATTTCTTCTTTCTCGATATCGTCTTCTTCTTCTTCTTCTTCTTCTTCTTCTTCTTCTTCTTCTTCTTCAGGTGTTTCTTCTTCATTTCTCCTTTCTCGTTATCTTCTTCTTCTTCTTCTTCTTCAGGTGTTTCTTCTTCATTTCTCCTTTCTCGTTATCGTCTTCTTCTTCTCCTTCTTCTTCTTCTTCAGGTGTTTCTTCTTCATTTCTCCTTTCTCGTTATCGTCTTCTTCTTCTTCTTCTTCTTCTTCTTCTTCTTCTTCTTCTTCTTCTTCTTCTTCTTCTTCTTCTTCAGGTGTTTCTCCTTCATTTCTCCTTTCTCGTTATCGTCTTCTTCTTCTTCTTCTTCTTCTTCTTCTTCTTCTTCTTCTTCTTCTTCTTCAGGTGTTTCTTCTTCATTTCTCCTTTCTCGTTATCGTCTTCTTCTTCTTCTTCTTCTTCTTCTTCTTCTTCTTCTTCTTCTTCAGGTGTTTCTTCTTCATTTCTACTTTCTCGTTATCGTCTTCTTCTTATTCTTCTTCTTCTTCTTCTTCTTCTCCTTCTTCTTCAGGTGTTTCTTCTTCATTTCTCCTTTCTCGTTATCTTCTTCTTCTTCTTCTTCTTCTTCTTCTTCTTCTTCTTCTTCTTCTTCTTCTTCTTCTTCTTCAGGTGTTTCTTCTTCATTTCTCCTTTCTCGTTATCATCTTCTTCTTCTTCTTCTTCTTCTTCTTCTTCTTCTTCTTCTTCTTCTTCTTCACCTTCTTCTTCTTCAGGTGTTTCTTCTTCATTTCTCCTTTCTCGTTATCGTCTTCTTCTTCTCCTTCTTCTTCTTCTTCAGGTGTTTCTTCTTCATTTCTACTTTCTCGTTATCGTCTTCTTCTTCTTCTTCTTCTTCTTCTTCTTCTTCTTCAGGTGTTTCTTCTTCATTTTTCCTTTCTCGTTATCTTCTTCTTCTTCTTCTTCTTCTTCTTCTTCTTCTTCTTCTTCTTCTTCTTCTTCTTCAGGTGTTTCTTTTTCATTTCTCCTTTCTCGTTATCGTCATCTTCTTCTTCTTCTTCTTCAGCTGTTTCTTCTTCAGTTCTCCTTTCTCGTTATCGTCGTCTTCATCTTCTTCTTCTTCTGGTGTTTCTCCTTCATTTATCCTTTCTCGTTATCGTCTTCTTCTTCTCCTTCTTCTTCTTCTTCAGGTGTTTCTTCTTCATTTCTCCTTTCTCGTTATCGTCTTCTTCTTCTTCTTCTTCTTCACCTTCTTCTTCTTCAGGTGTTTCTTCTTCATTTCTCCTTTCTCGTTATCTTCTTCTTCTTCTTCTTCTTCTTCTTCTTCTTCTTCTTCTTCTTCTTCTTCTTCTTCTTCTTCTTCTTCAGGTGTTTCTTCTTCATTTCTCCTTTCTCGTTATCGTCTTCTTCTTCTTCTTCTTCTTCAGGTGTTCCTTCTTCATTTCTCCTTTCTCGTTATCGTCTTCTTCTTCTTCTTCTTCTTCTTCTTCTTCTTCTTCTTCTTCTTCTTCTTCTTCTTCTTCAGGTGTTTCTTCTTCATTTCTCCTTTCTCGTTATCGTCTTCTTCTTCTTCTTCTTCTTATTCTTCTTCTTCAGGTGTTTCTTCTTCATTTCTCCTTTCTCGTTATCGTCTTCTTCTTCTTCTTCAGGTGTTTCTTCATTTCTTCTTTCTCGATATCGTCTTCTTCTTCTTCTTCTTCTTCTTCTTCTTCTTCTTCTTCTTCTTCAGGTGTTTCTTCTTCATTTCTCCTTTCTCGTTATCTTCTTCTTCTTCTTCTTCTTCAGGTGTTTCTTCTTCATTTCTCCTTTCTCGTTATCGTCTTCTTCTTCTCCTTCTTCTTCTTCTTCAGGTGTTTCTTCTTCATTTCTCCTTTCTCGTTATCGTCTTCTTCTTCTTCTTCTTCTTCTTCTTCTTCTTCTTCTTCTTCTTCTTCTTCTTCTTCAGGTGTTTCTCCTTCATTTCTCCTTTCTCGTTATCGTCTTCTTCTTCTTCTTCTTCTTCTTCTTCTTCTTCTTCTTCTTCTTCTTCTTCTTCTTCAGGTGTTTCTTCTTCATTTCTCCTTTCTCGTTATCGTCTTCTTCTTCTTCTTCTTCTTCTTCTTCTTCTTCTTCAGGTGTTTCTTCTTCATTTCTACTTTCTCGTTATCGTCTTCTTCTTCTTCTTCTTCTTCTTCTTCTTCTTCTCCTTCTTCTTCAGGTGTTTCTTCTTCATTTCTCCTTTCTCGTTATCTTCTTCTTCTTCTTCTTCTTCTTCTTCTTCTTCTTCTTCTTCTTCTTCTTCTTCTTCTTCTTCTTCTTCAGGTGTTTCTTCTTCATTTCTCCTTTCTCGTTATCATCTTCTTCTTCTTCTTCTTCTTCTTCTTCTTCTTCTTCTTCTTCTTCTTCTTCACCTTCTTCTTCTTCAGGTGTTTCTTCTTCATTTCTCCTTTCTCGTTATCGTCTTCTTCTTCTCCTTCTTCTTCTTCTTCAGGTGTTTCTTCTTCATTTCTACTTTCTCGTTATCGTCTTCTTCTTCTTCTTCTTCTTCTTCTTCTTCTTCAGGTGTTTCTTCTTCATTTTTCCTTTCTCGTTATCTTCTTCTTCTTCTTCTTCTTCTTCTTCTTCTTCTTCTTCTTCTTCTTCTTCTTCTTCAGGTGTTTCTTTTTCATTTCTCCTTTCTCGTTATCGTCATCTTCTTCTTCTTCTTCTTCAGCTGTTTCTTCTTCAGTTCTCCTTTCTCGTTATCGTCGTCTTCATCTTCTTCTTCTTCTGGTGTTTCTCCTTCATTTATCCTTTCTCGTTATCGTCTTCTTCTTCTCCTTCTTCTTCTTCTTCAGGTGTTTCTTCTTCATTTCTCCTTTCTCGTTATCGTCTTCTTCTTCTTCTTCTTCTTCTTCATCTTCTTCTTCTTCTTCTTCTTCTTCTTCTTCTTCTTCTCCTTCTTCTTCAGGTGTTTCTTTTTCATTTCTCCTTTCTCGTTATCTTCTTCTTCTTCTTCTTCATCTTCTTCTTCTTCTTCTTCTTCTTCTTCAGGTGTTTCTTCTTCATTTCTCCTTTCTCGTTATCGTCTTCTTCTTCTTCTTCTTCAGGTGTTTCGTCTTCATTTCTCCTTTCTCGTTATCGTCTTCTTCTTCTCCTTCTTCTTCTACTTCAGGTGTTTCTTCTTCATTTCTCCTTTCTCGTTATCGTCTTCTTCTTCTTCTTCTTCTTCTTCTTCTTCTTCTTCAGGTGTTTCTCCTTCATTTCTCCTTTCTCGTTATCGTCTTCTTCTTCTTCTTCTTCTTCTTCTTCTTCTTCTTCTTCTTCTTCTTCTTCTTCTTCTTCTTCTTCTTCTTCTTCTTCAGGTGTTTCTTCTTCATTTCTCCTTTCTCGTTATCGTCTTCTTCTTCTTCTTCTTCTTCTTCTTCTTCTTCTTCTTCTTCTTCTTCTTCTTCAGGTGTTTCTTCTTCATTTCTACTTTCTCGTTATCGTCTTCTTCTTCTTCTTCTTCTTCTTCTTCTTCTTCTCCTTCTTCTTCAGGTGTTTCTTCTTCATTTCTCCTTTCTCGTTATCTTCTTCTTCTTCTTCTTCTTCTTCTTCTTCTTCTTCTTCTTCTTCTTCTTCTTCTTCTTCTTCTTCTTCAGGTGTTTCTTCTTCATTTCTCCTTTCTCGTTATCATCTTCTTCTTCTTCTTCTTCTTCTTCTTCTTCTTCTTCTTCTTCTTCTTCTTCTTCACCTTCTTCTTCTTCAGGTGTTTCTTCTTCATTTCTCCTTTCTCGTTATCGTCTTCTTCTTCTCCTTCTTCTTCTTCTTCAGGTGTTTCTTCTTCATTTCTACTTTCTCGTTATCGTCTTCTTCTTCTTCTTCTTCTTCTTCTTCTTCAGGTGTTTCTTCTTCATTTTTCCTTTCTCGTTATCTTCTTCTTCTTCTTCTTCTTCTTCTTCTTCTTCTTCTTCTTCTTCTTCTTCTTCTTCTTCTTCTTCAGGTGTTTCTTTTTCATTTCTCCTTTCTCGTTATCGTCATCTTCTTCTTCTTCTTCTTCAGCTGTTTCTTCTTCAGTTCTCCTTTCTCGTTATCGTCGTCTTCATCTTCTTCTTCTTCTGGTGTTTCTCCTTCATTTCTCCTTTCTCGTTATCGTCTTCTTCTTCTCCTTCTTCTTCTTCTTCAGGTGTTTCTTCTTCATTTCTCCTTTCTCGTTATCGTCTTCTTCTTCTTCTTCTTCTTCTTCATCTTCTTCTTCTTCTTCTTCTTCTTCTTCTTCTTCTTCTCCTTCTTCTTCAGGTGTTTCTTTTTCATTTCTCCTTTCTCGTTATCTTCTTCTTCTTCTTCTTCATCTTCTTCTTCTTCTTCTTCTTCTTCTTCAGGTGTTTCTTCTTCATTTCTCCTTTCTCGTTATCGTCTTCTTCTTCTTCTTCTTCTTCTTCTTCAGGTGTTTCTTCTTCATTTCTCCTTTCTCGTTATTGTCTTCTTCTTCTTCAGGTGTTTCTTCTTCATTTCTTCTTTCTCATTATCGTCTTATTCTTCTTCTTCATCTTCTTCTTCTTCTTCTTCTTCTTCTTCAGGTGTTTCTTCTTCATTTCTCCTTTCTCGTTATCGTCTTCTTCTTCTTCTTCTTCTTCTTCTTCTTCTTCTTCTTCTTCTTCTTCTTCAGGTGTTTCTTCTTCATTTCTCCTTTCTCGTTATCGTCTTCTTCTTCTTCTTCTTCTTCTTCTTCTTCACCTTCTTCTTCTTCAGGTGTTTCTTCTTCATTTCTCCTTTCTCGTTATCGTCTTCTTCTTCTTCTTCTTCTTCTTCTTCTTCTTCTTCTTCTTCTTCTTCTTCAGGTGTTTCTTCTTCATTTCTCCTTTCTCGTTATCGTCTTCTTCTTCTTCTTCTTCTTCTTCTTCTTCTTCTTCAGGTGTTTCTTCTTCATTTCTCCTTTCTCGTTATCGTTTTCTTCTTCTTCTTCTTCTTCTTCTTCGGGTGTTTCTTCTTCATTTCTTCTTTCTCATTATCGTCTTATTCTTCTTCTTCATCTTCTTCTTCTTCTTCTTCTTCTTCTTCAGGTGTTTCTTCTTCATTTGTCCTTTCTCGTTATCGTCTTCTTCTTCTTCTTCTTCTTCTTCTTCAGGTGTTTCTTCTTCATTTGTCCTTTCTCGTTATCGTCTTCTTCTTCATCTTCTTCTTCTTCTTCAGGTGTTTCTTCTTCATTTCTCCTTTCTCGTTATCGTCTTCTTCTTCTTCTTCTTCTTCTTCTTCTTCTTCTTCTTCACCTTCTTCTTCTTCAGGTGTTTCTTCTTCATTTCTCCTTTCTCATTATCGTCTTCTTCTTCTCCTTCTTCTTCTTCTTCAGGTGTTTCTTCTTCATTTCTACTTTCTCGTTATCGTCTTCTTCTTCTTCTTCTTCTTCTTCTTCTTCTTCAGGTGTTTCTTCTTCATTTTTCCTTTCTCGTTATCTTCTTCTTCTTCTTCTTCTTCT
>JBAGBL010000038.1:362500-375000 GCA_036873955.1 Mergus octosetaceus
TCTTCATTTCTCCTTTCTCGTTATCGTCTTCTTCTTCTTCTTCTTCTTCTTCTTCTTCTTCTTCTTCAGGTGTTTCTTCTTCATTTCTCCTTTCTCGTTATCGTCTTCTTCTTCTTCTTCTTCTTCTTCTTCACCTTCTTCTTCTTCAGGTGTTTCTTCTTCATTTCTCCTTTCTCGTTATCGTCTTCTTCTTCTTCTTCTTCTTCTTCTTCTTCTTCTTCTTCTTCTTCTTCAGGTGTTTCTTCTTCATTTCTCCTTTCTCGTTATCGTCTTCTTCTTCTTCTTCTTCTTCAGGTGTTCCTTCTTCATTTCTCCTTTCTCGTTATCGTCTTCTTCTTCTTCTTCTTCTTCTTCTTCTTCTTCTTCTTCTTCTTCTTCTTCTTCTTCTTCTTCTTCAGGTGTTTCTTCTTCATTTCTACTTTCTCGTTATCGTCTTCTTCTTCTTCTTCTTCTTCTTCTTCAGGTGTTTCTTCTTCATTTCTCCTTTCTCGTTATCGTCTTCTTCTTCTTCTTCAGGTGTTTCTTCATTTCTTCTTTCTCGATATCGTCTTCTTCTTCTTCTTCTTCTTCTTTTTCTTCTTCTTCTTCTTCTTCTTCTTCAGGTGTTTCTTCTTCATTTCTCCTTTCTCGTTATCGTCTTCTTCTTCTTCTTCTTCAGGTGTTTCTTCTTCATTTCTCCTTTCTCGTTATCGTCTTCTTCTTCTCCTTCTTCTTCTTCTTCAGGTGTTTCTTCTTCATTTCTCCTTTCTCGTTATCGTCTTCTTCTTCTTCTTCTTCTTCTTCTTCTTCTTCAGGTGTTTCTTCTTCATTTCTCCTTTCTCGTTATCGTCTTCTTCTTCTTCTTCTTCTTCTTCTTCTTCTTCTTCTTCTTCTTCTTCTTTTGGTGTTTCTTCTTCATTTCTCCTTTCTTGTTATCGTCTTCTTCTTCTTCTTCTTCTTCTTCTTCTTCTTCTTCTTCTTCTTCTTCTTCTTCTTCTTCTTCAGGTGTTTCTTCTTCAGTTCTCCTTTCTAGTTATCGTCTTCTTCTTCTTCTTCTTCTTCTTCTTCTTCTTCTTCTTCTTCTTCTTCTTCAGGTGTTTCTTCTTCATTTCTCCTTTCTCGTTATCGTCTTCTTCTTCTTCTTCTTCTTCTTCTTCTTCTTCTTCTTCTTCTTCTTCTTCTTCAGGTGTTTCTTCTTCATTTCTCCTTTCTCGTTATCGTCTTCTTCTTCTTCTTCTTCTTCTTCTTCTTCTTCTTCTTCTTCTTCTTCTTCTTCTTTTGGTGTTTCTTCTTCATTTCTACTTTCTCGTTATCGTCTTCTTCTTCTTCTTCTTCTTCTTCTTCTTCTTCTCCTTCTTCTTCAGGTGTTTCTTCTTCATTTCTCCTTTCTCGTTATCTTCTTCTTCTTCTTCTTCTTCTTCTTCTTCTTCTTCTTCTTCTTCTTCTTCTTCTTCTTCTTCAGGTGTTTCTTCTTCATTTCTCCTTTCTCGTTATCGTCTTCTTCTTCATCTTCTTCTTCTTCTTCTTCTTCAGGTGTTTCTTCTTCATTTCTCCTTTCTCGTTATCGTCTTCTTCTTCTTCTTCTTCTTCTTCTTCTTCTTCTTCTTCTTCTTCTTCTTCAGGTGTTTCTTCTTCATTTCTACTTTCTCGTTATCGTCTTCTTCTTCTTCTTCTTCTTCTTCTTCTTCTTCTTCTTCTTCAGGTGTTTCTTCTTCATTTCTCCTTTCTCGTTATCGTCTTCTTCTTCTTATTATTATTATTATTCTTCTTCAGGTGTTTCTTCTTCATTTCTCCTTTCTCGTTATCGTCTTCTTCTTCTTCTTCTTCTTCTTCTTCTTCTTCTTCTTCTTCTTCTTCTTCTTCTTCTTCTTCTTCTTCTTCAGGTGTTTCTTCTTCATTTCTCCTTTCTCGTTATCGTCTTCTTCTTCTTCTTCTTCTTCTTCTCCTTCTTCTTCAGGTGTTTCTTTTTCATTTCTCCTTTCTCGTTATCTTCTTCTTCTTCTTCTTCTTCTTCTTCTTCTTCTTCTTCTTCTTCTTCTTCTTCAGGTGTTTCTTCTTCATTTCTCCTTTCTCGTTACCGTCTTCTTCTTCTTCTTCTTCTTCTTCTTCTTCTTCTTCTTCTTCTTCTTCTTCTTCTTCTTCAGGTGTTTCTTCTTCATTTCTCCTTTCTCGTTATCGTCTTCTTCTTCTTCTTCTTCTTCTTCTTCTTCACCTTCTTCTTCTTCAGGTGTTTCTTCTTCATTTCTCCTTTCTCGTTATCGTCTTCTTCTTCTTCTTCTTCTTCTTCTTCTTCTTCTTCTTCTTCTTCTTCTTCTTCTTCTTCTTTTTCAGTGTTTCTTCTTCATTTCTCCTTTCTCGTTATCGTCTTCTTCTTCTTCTTCTTCTTCAGGTGTTCCTTCTTCATTTCTCCTTTCTCGTTATCGTCTTCTTCTTCTTCTTCTTCTTCTTCTTCTTCTTCTTCTTCTTCTTCTTCTTCTTCTTCTTCTTCTTCTTCTTCTTCTTCAGGTGTTTCTTCTTCATTTCTCCTTTCTCGTTATCGTCTTCTTCTTCTTCTTCTTCTTCTTCTTCAGGTGTTTCTTCTTCATTTCTCCTTTCTCGTTATCGTCTTCTTCTTCTTCTTCAGGTGTTTCTTCATTTCTTCTTTCTCGATATCGTCTTCTTCTTCTTCTTCTTCTTCTTTTTCTTCTTCTTCTTCTTCTTCTTCTTCAGGTGTTTCTTCTTCATTTCTCCTTTCTCGTTATCGTCTTCTTCTTCTTCTTCTTCAGGTGTTTCTTCTTCATTTCTCCTTTCTCGTTATCGTCTTCTTCTTCTCCTTCTTCTTCTTCTTCAGGTGTTTCTTCTTCATTTCTCCTTTCTCGTTATTGTCTTCTTCTTCTTCTTCTTCTTCTTCTTCTTCTTCTTCTTCAGGTGTTTCTTCTTCATTTCTCCTTTCTCATTATCGTCTTCTTCTTCTTCTTCTTCTTCTTCTTCTTCTTCTTCTTCTTCTTTTGGTGTTTCTTCTTCATTTCTCCTTTCTCGTTATCGTCTTCTTCTTCTTCTTCTTCTTCTTCTTCTTCTTCTTCTTCTTCTTCTTCTTCTTCTTCAGGTGTTTCTTCTTCATTTCTCCTTTCTCGTTATCGTCTTCTTCTTCTTCTTCTTCTTCTTCTTCTTCTTCTTCTTCTTCTTCAGGTGTTTCTTCTTCATTTCTCCTTTCTCGTTATCGTCTTCTTCTTCTTCTTCTTCTTCTTCTTATTCTTCTTCTTCTTCTTCTTCTTCTTCTTCAGGTGTTTCTTCTTCATTTCTCCTTTCTCGTTATCGTCTTCTTCTTCTTCTTCTTCTTCTTCTTCTTCTTCTTCTTCTTCTTCTTCTTCTTCAGGTGTTTCTTCTTCATTTCTCCTTTCTCGTTATCGTCTTCTTCTTCTTCTTCTTCTTCTTCTTCTTCTTCTTCTTCTTCCTCTTCTTCTTCTTCTTCTTCTTCAGGTGTTTCTTCTTCATTTCTACTTTCTCGTTATCGTCTTCTTCTTCTTCTTCTTCTTCTTCTTCTTCTCCTTCTTCTTCAGGTGTTTCTTCTTCATTTCTCCTTTCTCGTTATCTTCTTCTTCTTCTTCTTCTTCTTCTTCTTCTTCTTCTTCTTCTTCTTCAGGTGTTTCTTCTTCATTTCTCCTTTCTCGTTATCGTCTTCTTCTTCATCTTCTTCTTCTTCTTCTTCTTCAGGTGTTTCTTCTTCATTTCTCCTTTCTCGTTATCGTCTTCTTCTTCTTCTTCTTCTTCTTCTTCTTCTTCTTCTTCTTCTTCTTCTTCTTCTTCTTCTTCTTCTTCTTCTTCTTCAGGTGTTTCTTCTTCATTTCTACTTTCTCGTTATCGTCTTCTTCTTCTTCTTCTTCTTCTTCTTCTTCTTCTTCTTCTTCTTCTTCAGGTGTTTCTTCTTCATTTCTCCTTTCTCGTTATCGTCTTCTTCTTCTTATTATTATTATTATTCTTCTTCAGGTGTTTCTTCTTCATTTCTCCTTTCTCGTTATCGTCTTCTTCTTCTTCTTCTTCTTCTTCTTCTTCTTCTTCTTCTTCTTCTTCTTCTTCTTCAGGTGTTTCTTCTTCATTTCTCCTTTCTCGTTATCGTCTTCTTCTTCTTCTTCTTCTTCTTCTTCTTCTTCTTCAGGTGTTTCTTCTTCATTTCTCCTTTCTCGTTATCGTCTTCTTCTTCTTCTTCTTCTTCAGGTGTTTCTTCTTCATTTCTCCTTTCTCGTTATCGTTTTCTTCTTCTTCTTCTTCTTCTTCTTCGGGTGTTTCTTCTTCATTTCTTCTTTCTCATTATCGTCTTATTCTTCTTCTTCATCTTCTTCTTCTTCTTCTTCTTCTTCTTCTTCTTCTTCAGGTGTTTCTTCTTCATTTGTCCTTTCTCGTTATCGTCTTCTTCTTCATCTTCTTCTTCTTCTTCAGGTGTTTCTTCTTCATTTCTCCTTTCTCGTTATCGTCTTCTTCTTCTTCTTCTTCTTCTTCTTCTTCTTCTTCTTCTTCTTCTTCTTCTTCTTCTTCACCTTCTTCTTCTTCAGGTGTTTCTTCTTCATTTCTACTTTCTCGTTATCGTCTTCTTCTTCTTCTTCTTCTTCTTCTTCTTCTTCTTCAGGTGTTTCTTCTTCATTTTTCATTTCTCGTTATCTTCTTCTTCTTCTTCTTCTTCTTCTTCTTCTTCTTCTTCTTCTTCTTCTTCTTCTTCTTCTTCTTCTTCTTCTTCTTCAGGTGTTTCTTTTTCATTTCTCCTTTCTCGTTATCGTCATCTTCTTCTTCTTCTTCTTCAGCTGTTTCTTCTTCAGTTCTCCTTTCTCGTTATCGTCGTCTTCATCTTCTTCTTCTTCTTCTGGTGTTTCTCCTTCATTTCTCCTTTCTCGTTATCGTCTTCTTCTTCTCCTTCTTCTTCTTCTTCAGGTGTTTCTTCTTCATTTCTCCTTTCTCGTTATCGTCTTCTTCTTCTTCTTCTTCTTCTTCATCTTCTTCTTCTTCTTCTTCTTCTTCTTCTCCTTCTTCTTCAGGTGTTTCTTTTTCATTTCTCCTTTCTCGTTATCGTCTTCTTCTTCTTCTTCTTCTTCTTCTTCTTCTTCTTCTTCTTCTTCTTCTTCTTCTTCTTCTTCTTCAGGTGTTTCTTCTTCATTTCTACTTTCTCGTTATCGTCTTCTTCTTCTTCTTCTTCTTCTTCTTCTTCTTCTTCTTCTTCTTCTTCTTCTTCTTCTTCTTCTTCAGGTGTTTCTTCTTCATTTCTCCTTTCTCGTTATCGTCTTCTTCTTCTTCTTCTTCTTCTTCTTCTTCTTCTTCTTCTTCTTCAGGTGTTTCTTCTTCATTTCTCCTTTCTCGTTATCGTCTTCTTCTTCTTCTTCTTCTTCTTCTTCTTCTTCTTCTTCTTCTTCTTCAGGTGTTTCTTCTTCATTTCTCCTTTCTCGTTATCGTCTTCTTCTTCTTCTTCTTCTTCTTCTTCTTCTTCTTCAGGTGTTTCTTCTTCATTTCTCCTTTCTCGTTATCGTCTTCTTCTTCTTCTTCTTCTTCTTCTGTTGTTTCTTCTTCATTTCTCCTTTCTCGTTATCGTTTTCTTCTTCTTCTTCTTCTTCAGGTGTTTCTTCTTCATTTCTACTTTCTCGTTATCGTCTTCTTCTTCTTCTTCTTCTTCTTCTTCTTCAGGTGTTTCTTCTTCATTTCTCCTTTCTCGTTATCGTCTTCTTCTTCTTATTATTATTATTATTCTTCTTCAGGTGTTTCTTCTTCATTTCTCCTTTCTCGTTATCGTCTTCTTCTTCTTCTTCTTCTTCTTCTTCTTCTTCTTCAGGTGTTTCTTCTTCATTTCTCCTTTCTCGTTATCGTCTTCTTCTTCTTCTTCTTCTTCTTCTTCAGGTGTTTCTTCTTCATTTCTCCTTTCTCGTTATCGTCTTCTTCTTCTTCTTCTTCTTCTTCTTCAGGTGTTTCTTCTTCATTTCTCCTTTCTTGTTATCGTCTTCTTCTTCTTCTTCTTCTTCTTCTTCTTCTTCTTCTTCTTCTTCTTCTTCAGGTGTTTCTTCTTCATTTCTCCTTTCTCGTTATCGTCTTCTTCTTCTTCTACTACTTCTTCTTCTTCAGGTGTTTCTTCTTCATTTCTCATTTCTCGTTATCGTCTTCTTATTCTTCTTCTTCTTCAGGTGTTTCTTCTTCATTTCTCCTTTCTCGTTATCGTCTTCTTCTTCTTCTTCTTCTTCAGGTGTTTCTTCTTCATTTCTCCTTTCTCGTTATCTTCTTCTTCTTCTTCTTCTTCTTCTTCTTCTTCTTCTTCTTCTTCTTCTTCAGGTGTTTCTTTTTCATTTCTCCTTTCTCGTTATCGTCATCTTCTTCTTCTTCTTCTTCAGCTGTTTCTTCTTCAGTTCTCCTTTCTCGTTATCGTCGTCTTCATCTTCTTCTTCTTCTTCTGGTGTTTCTTCTTCATTTCTCCTTTCTCGTTATCGTCTTCTTCTTCTCCTTCTTCTTCTTCTTCAGGTGTTTCTTCTTCATTTCTCCTTTCTCGTTATCGTCTTCTTCTTCTTCTTCTTCTTCTTCTTCTTCTTCTTCTTCATCTTCTTCTTCTTCTTCTTCTTCTTCTTCTTCTTCAGGTGTTTCTTCTTCATTTCTCCTTTCTCGTTATCGTCTTCTTCATCTTCTTCTTCCTCTTCTTCAGGTGTTTCTTCTTCATTTCTCCTTTCTCGTTATCGTCTTCTTCTTCTTCTTCTTCTTCTTCTTCTTCTTCTTCTTCTTCTTCTTCTTCTTCTTCTTCAGGTGTTTCTTCTTCATTTCTCCTTTCTCGTTATCGTGTTCTTCTTCTTCTTCTTCTTTACCTCCTTCTTCTTCAGGTGTTTCTTCTTCATTTCTCCTTTCTCGTTATCGTCTTCTTCTTCTTCTTCTTCTTCTTCTTCTTCTTCTTCTTCTTCTTCTTCTTCTTCAGGTGTTTCTTCTTCATTTCTCCTTTCTCGTTATCGTCTTCTTCTTCTTCTTCTTCTTCAGGTGTTCCTTCTTCATTTCTCCTTTCTCGTTATCGTCTTCTTCTTCTTCTTCTTCTTCTTCTTCTTCTTCTTCTTCTTCTTCTTCTTCAGGTGTTTCTTCTTCATTTCTCCTTTCTCGTTATCGTCTTCTTCTTCTTCTTCTTCTTCTTCTTCTTCTTCAGGTGTTTCTTCTTCATTTCTCCTTTCTCGTTATCGTCTTCTTCTTCTTCTTCAGGTGTTTCTTCATTTCTTCTTTCTCGATATCGTCTTCTTCTTCTTCTTCTTCTTCTTCTTCTTCTTCTTCTTCTTCTTCTTCAGGTGTTTCTTCTTCATTTCTCCTTTCTCGTTATCGTCTTCTTCTTCTTCTTCTTCAGGTGTTTCTTCTTCATTTCTCCTTTCTCGTTATCGTCTTCTTGTTCTTCTTCTTCTTCTTCTTCTTCTTCTTCTTCTTCAGGTGTTTCTCCTTCATTTCTCCTTTCTCGTTATCGTCTTCTTCTTCTTCTTCTTCTTCTTCTTCTTCTTCTTCTTCTTCTTCTTCTTCTTCTTCTTCTTCTTCTTCTTCTTCAGGTGTTTCTTCTTCATTTCTCCTTTCTCGTTATCGTCTTCTTCTTCTTCTTCTTCTTCTTTTCTTCTTCTTCTTCTTCTTCTTCTTCTTCTTCTTCAGGTGTTTCTTCTTCATTTCTACTTTCTCGTTATCGTCTTCTTCTTCTTCTTCTTCTTCTTCTTCTTCTTCTTCTTCTCCTTCTTCTTCAGGTGTTTCTTCTTCATTTCTCCTTTCTCGTTATCTTCTTCTTCTTCTTCTTCTTCTTCTTCTTCTTCTTCTTCTTCTTCTTCTTCTTCTTCTTCTTCTTCTTCTTCTTCAGGTGTTTCTTCTTCATTTCTCCTTTCTCGTTATCATCTTCTTCTTCTTCTTCTTCTTCTTCTTCTTCTTCTTCTTCTTCTTCTTCTTCTTCTTCACCTTCTTCTTCTTCAGGTGTTTCTTCTTCATTTCTCCTTTCTCGTTATCGTCTTCTTCTTCTCCTTCTTCTTCTTCTTCAGGTGTTTCTTCTTCATTTCTACTTTCTCGTTATCGTCTTCTTCTTCTTCTTCTTCTACTTCTTCTTCTTCAGGTGTTTCTTCTTCATTTTTCCTTTCTCGTTATCTTCTTCTTCTTCTTCTTCTTCTTCTTCTTCTTCTTCTTCTTCTTCTTCTTCTTCTTCTTCTTCTTCTTCTTCTTCAGGTGTTTCTTTTTCATTTCTCCTTTCTCGTTATCGTCATCTTCTTCTTCTTCTTCTTCAGCTGTTTCTTCTTCAGTTCTCCTTTCTCGTTATCGTCGTCTTCATCTTCTTCTTCTTCTGGTGTTTCTCCTTCATTTCTCCTTTCTCGTTATCGTCTTCTTCTTCTCCTTCTTCTTCTTCTTCAGGTGTTTCTTCTTCATTTCTCCTTTCTCGTTATCGTCTTCTTCTTCTTCTTCTTCTTCTTCATCTTCTTCTTCTTCTTCTTCTTCTTCTTCTTCTTCTTCTCCTTCTTCTTCAGGTGTTTCTTTTTCATTTCTCCTTTCTCGTTATCTTCTTCTTCTTCTTCTTCATCTTCTTCTTCTTCTTCTTCTTCTTCTTCAGGTGTTTCTTCTTCATTTCTCCTTTCTCGTTATCGTCTTCTTCTTCTTCTTCTTCTTCTTCTTCATCTTCAGGTGTTTCTTCTTCATTTCTCCTTTCTCGTTATTGTCTTCTTCTTCTTCAGGTGTTTCTTCTTCATTTCTTCTTTCTCATTATCGTCTTATTCTTCTTCTTCATCTTCTTCTTCTTCTTCTTCTTCTTCTTCAGGTGTTTCTTCTTCATTTCTCCTTTCTCGTTATCGTCTTCTTCTTCTTCCTCTTCTTCTTCTTCTTCTTCTTCTTCTTCTTCTTATTCTTCTTCTTCAGGTGTTTCTTCTTCATTTCTCCTTTCTCGTTATCGTCTTCTTCTTCTTCTTCTTCTTCTTCTTCTTCACCTTCTTCTTCTTCAGGTGTTTCTTCTTCATTTCTCCTTTCTCGTTATCGTCTTCTTCTTCTTCTTCTTCTTCTTCTTCTTCTTCTTCAGGTGTTTCTTCTTCATTTCTCCTTTCTCGTTATCGTCTTCTTCTTCTTCTTCTTCTTCTTCAGGTGTTTCTTCTTCATTTCTCCTTTCTCGTTATCGTCTTCTTCTTCTTCTTCTTCTTCAGGTGTTTCTTCTTCATTTCTCCTTTCTCGTTATCGTTTTCTTCTTCTTCTTCTTCTTCTTCTTCGGGTGTTTCTTCTTCATTTCTTCTTTCTCATTATCGTCTTATTCTTCTTCTTCATCTTCTTCTTCTTCTTCTTCTTCTTCTTCAGGTGTTTCTTCTTCATTTCTCCTTTCTCGTTATCGTCTTCTTCTTCTTCTTCTTCTTCTTCTTCTTCTTCTTCTTCTTCTTCAGGTGTTTCTTCTTCATTTCTCATTTCTCGTTATCGTCTTCTTCTTCTTCTTCTTCTTCTTCTTCTTCTTCAGGTGTTTCTTCTTCATTTCTCCTTTCTCGTTATCGTCTTCTACTTCTTCTTCTTCTTCTGGTGTTTCTTCTTCATTTCTCCTTTCTCGTTATCGTTTTCTTCTTCTTCTTCTTCTTCAGGTGTTTCTTCTTCATTTCTACTTTCTCGTTATCGTCTTCTTCTTCTTCTTCTTCTTCTTCAGGTGTTTCTTCTTCATTTCTCCTTTCTCGTTATCGTCTTCTTCTTATTATTATTATTATTATTCTTCTTCAGGTGTTTCTTCTTCATTTCTCCTTTCTCGTTATCGTCTTCTTCTTCTTCTTCTTCTTCTTCTTCTTCAGGTGTTTCTTCTTCATTTCTCCTTTCTCGTTATCGTCTTCTTCTTCTTCTTCTTCTTCTTCTTCAGGTGTTTCTTCTTCATTTCTCCTTTCTCGTTATCGTCTTCTTCTTCTTCTTCTTCTTCTTCAGGTGTTTCTTCTTCATTTCTCCTTTCTTGTTATCGTCTTCTTCTTCTTCTTTTTCTTCTTCTTCTTCTTCTTCTTCTTCTTCTTCTTCAGGTGTTTCTTCTTCATTTCTCCTTTCTCGTTATCGTCTTCTTCTTCTTCTTCTACTTCTTCTTCTTCAGGTGTTTCTTCTTCATTTCTCATTTCTCGTTATCGTCTTCTTCTTCTTCTTCTTCTTCAGGTGTTTCTTCTTCATTTCTCCTTTCTCGTTATCGTCTTCTTCTTCTTCTTCTTCTTCAGGTGTTTCTTCTTCATTTCTCCTTTCTCGTTATCTTCTTCTTCTTCTTCTTCTTCTTCTTCTTCTTCTTCTTCTTTTCAGGTGTTTCTTTTTCATTTCTCCTTTCTCGTTATCGTCATCTTCTTCTTCTTCTTCTTCAGCTGTTTCTTCTTCAGTTCTCCTTTCTCGTTATCGTCGTCTTCATCTTCTTCTTCTTCTTCTGGTGTTTCTTCTTCATTTCTCCTTTCTCGTTATCGTCTTCTTCTTCTCCTTCTTCTTCTTCTTCAGGTGTTTCTTCTTCATTTCTCCTTTCTCGTTATCGTCTTCTTCTTCTTCTTCTTCTTCTTCTTCTTCTTCTTCTTCATCTTCTTATTCTTCTTCTTCTTCTTCTTCTTCTTCTTCTTCTTCTTCTTCTTCTTCTTCAGGTGTTTCTTCTTCATTTCTCCTTTCTCGTTATCGTCTTCTTCATCTTCTTCTTCCTCTTCTTCAGGTGTTTCTTCTTCATTTCTCCTTTCTCGTTATCGTCTTCTTCTTCTTCTTCTTCTTCTTCTTCTTCTTCTTCTTCTTCTTCTTCTTCAGGTGTTTCTTCTTCATTTCTCCTTTCTCGTTATCGTCTTCTTCTTCTTCTTCTTCTTCACCTTCTTCTTCTTCAGGTGTTTCTTCTTCATTTCTCCTTTCTCGTTATCGTCTTCTTCTTCTTCTTCTTCTTCTTCTTCTTCTTCTTCTTCTTCTTCTTCTTCTTCTTCAGGTGTTTCTTCTTCATTTCTCCTTTCTCGTTATCGTCTTCTTCTTCTTCTTCTTCTTCAGGTGTTCCTTCTTCATTTCTCCTTTCTCGTTATCGTCTTCTTCTTCTTCTTCTTCTTCTTCTTCTTCTTCTTCTTCTTCTTCAGGTGTTTCTTCTTCATTTCTCCTTTCTCGTTATCGTCTTCTTCTTCTTCTTCTTCTTCTTCTTCTTCTTCTTCTTCAGGTGTTTCTTCTTCATTTCTCCTTTCTCGTTATCGTCTTCTTCTTCTTCTTCAGGTGTTTCTTCATTTCTTCTTTCTCGATATAGTCTTCTTCTTCTTCTTCTTCTTCTTCTAGTTCTTCTTCAGGTGTTTCTTCTTCATTTCTCCTTTCTCGTTATCGTCTTCTTCTTCTTCTTCTTCAGGTGTTTCTTCTTCATTTCTCCTTTCTCGTTATCGTCTTCTTCTTCTCCTTCTTCTTCTTCTTCAGGTGTTTCTTCTTCATTTCTCCTTTCTCGTTATCGTCTTCTTCTTCTTCTTCTTCTTCTTCTTCTTCTTCTTCTTCTTCTTCTTCAGGTGTTTCTCCTTCATTTCTCCTTTCTCGTTATCGTCTTCTTCTTCTTCTTCTTCTTCTTCTTCTTCTTCTTCTTCTTCTTCTTCTTCTTGTTCAGGTGTTTCTTCTTCATTTCTCCTTTCTCGTTATCGTCTTCTTCTTCTTCTTCTTCTTCTTCTTCTTCTTCTTCTTCTTCTTCTTCTTCTTCTTCTTCAGGTGTTTCTTCTTCATTTCTACTTTCTCGTTTTCGTCTTCTTCTTCTTCTTCTTCTTCTTCTTCTTCTTCTTCTTCTCCTTCTTCTTCAGGTGTTTCTTCTTCATTTCTCCTTTCTCGTTATCTTCTTCTTCTTCTTCTTCTTCTTCTTCTTCTTCTTCTTCTTCTTCTTCTTCTTCTTCTTCTTCTTCTTCTTCAGGTGTTTCTTCTTCATTTCTCCTTTCTCGTTATCATCTTCTTCTTCTTCTTCTTCTTCTTCTTCTTCTTCTTCTTCACCTTCTTCTTCTTCAGGTGTTTCTTCTTCATTTCTCCTTTCTCGTTATCGTCTTCTTCTTCTCCTTCTTCTTCTTCTTCAGGTGTTTCTTCTTCATTTCTACTTTCTCGTTATCGTCTTCTTCTTCTTCTTCTTCTTCTTCTTCTTCTTCAGGTGTTTCTTCTTCATTTTTCCTTTCTCGTTATCTTCTTCTTCTTCTTCTTCTTCTTCTTCTTCTTCTTCTTCTTCTTCTTCTTCTTCTTCTTCTTCTTCTTCAGGTGTTTCTTTTTCATTTCTCCTTTCTCGTTATCGTCATCTTCTTCTTCTTCTTCTTCAGCTGTTTCTTCTTCAGTTCTCCTTTCTCGTTATCGTCGTCTTCATCTTCTTCTTCTTCTGGTGTTTCTCCTTCATTTCTCCTTTCTCGTTATCGTCTTCTTCTTCTCCTTCTTCTTCTTCTTCAGGTGTTTCTTCTTCATTTCTCCTTTCTCGTTATCGTCTTCTTCTTCTTCTTCTTCTTCTTCATCTTCTTCTTCTTCTTCTTCTTCTTCTTCTTCTTCTTCTCCTTCTTCTTCAGGTGTTTCTTTTTCATTTCTCCTTTCTCGTTATCTTCTTCTTCTTCTTCTTCATCTTCTTCTTCTTCTTCTTCTTCTTCTTC
>JBAGBL010000038.1:382500-385000 GCA_036873955.1 Mergus octosetaceus
TTCTTCTTCTTCAGGTGTTTCTTCTTCATTTCTCCTTTCTCGTTATCGTCTTCTTCTTCTTCTTCTTCTTCTTCTTCTTCTTCTTCTTCTTCTTCTTCTTCTTCAGGTGTTTCTTCTTCATTTCTCCTTTCTCGTTATCGTCTTCTTCTTCTTCTTCTTCTTCAGGTGTTCCTTCTTCATTTCTCCTTTCTCGTTATCGTCTTCTTCTTCTTCTTCTTCTTCTTCTTCTTCTTCTTCTTCTTCTTCTTCTTCTTCAGGTGTTTCTTCTTCATTTCTCCTTTCTCGTTATCGTCTTCTTCTTCTTCTTCTTCTTCTTCTTCAGGTGTTTCTTCTTCATTTCTCCTTTCTCGTTATCGTCTTCTTCTTCTTCTTCAGGTGTTTCTTCATTTCTTCTTTCTCGATATCGTCTTCTTCTTCTTCTTCTTCTTCTTCTTCTTCTTCTTCTTCTTCAGGTGTTTCTTCTTCATTTATCCTTTCTCGTTATCGTCTTCTTCTTCTTCTTCTTCAGGTGTTTCTTCTTCATTTCTCCTTTCTCGTTATCGTCTTCTTCTTCTCCTTCTTCTTCTTCTTCAGGTGTTTCTTCTTCATTTCTCCTTTCTCGTTATCGTCTTCTTCTTCTTCTTCTTCTTCTTCTTCTTCTTCAGGTGTTTCTTCTTCATTTCTCTTTTCTCGTTATCGTCTCCTACTTCTTCTTCTTCTTCTTCTTCTTCTTCTTCTTCTTCTTCTTCTTCTTCTTCTTCAGGTGTTTCTTCTTCATTTCTCCTTTCTCGTTATCGTCTTCTTCTTCTTCTTCTTCTTCTTCTTCTTCTTCTTCACCTTCTTCTTCTTCAGGTGTTTCTTCTTCATTTCTCCTTTCTCGTTATCGTCTTCTTCTTCTTCTTCTTCTTCTTCTTCTTCTTCTTCTTCTTCTTCTTCTTCAGGTGTTTCTTCTTCATTTCTCCTTTCTTGTTATCGTCTTCTTCTTCTTCTTCTTCTTCTTCTTCTTCTTCTTCTTCTTCTTCTTCTTCTTCTTCTGGTGTTTCTCCTTCATTTCTCCTTTCTCGTTATCGTCTTCTTCTTCTCCTTCTTCTTCTTCTTCAGGTGTTTCTTCTTCATTTCTCCTTTCTCGTTATCGTCTTCTTCTTCTTCTTCTTCTTCTTCATCTTCTTCTTCTTC
Organism: Mergus octosetaceus; assembly: GCA_036873955.1. Taxonomy (NCBI): domain Eukaryota; kingdom Metazoa; phylum Chordata; class Aves; order Anseriformes; family Anatidae; genus Mergus; species Mergus octosetaceus. The sequence continues at coordinate 383,656 of JBAGBL010000038.1, forward strand.
TTCTTCTTCTTCTTCTTCTTCTTCTCCTTCTTCTTCAGGTGTTTCTTTTTCATTTCTCCTTTCTCGTTATCTTCTTCTTCTTCTTCTTCATCTTCTTCTTCTTCTTCTTCTTCTTCTTCAGGTGTTTCTTCTTCATTTCTCCTTTCTCGTTATCGTCTTCTTCTTCTTCTTCTTCTTCAGGTGTTTCTTCTTCATTTCTCCTTTCTCGTTATTGTCTTCTTCTTCTTCAGGTGTTTCTTCTTCATTTCTTCTTTCTCATTATCGTCTTATTCTTCTTCTTCATCTTCTTCTTCTTCTTCTTCTTCTTCTTCAGGTGTTTCTTCTTCATTTCTCCTTTCTCGTTATCGTCTTCTTCTTTTCTTCTTCTTCTTCTTCTTCTTCTTCTTCTTCTTCTTCTTCTTCTTCTTCTTCTTCTTCTTCAGGTGTTTCTTCTTCATTTCTCCTTTCTCGTTATCGTCTTCTTCTTCTTCTTCTTCTTCTTCTTCTTCACCTTCTTCTTCTTCAGGTGTTTCTTCTTCATTTCTCCTTTCTCGTTATCGTCTTCTTGTTCTTCTTCTTCTTCTTCTTCTTCTTCTTCTTCTTCTTCAGGTGTTTCTTCTTCATTTCTCCTTTCTCGTTATCGTCTTCTTCTTCTTCTTCTTCTTCTTCTTCTTCTTCAGGTGTTTCTTCTTCATTTCTCCTTTCTCGTTATCGTCTTCTTCTTCTTCTTCTTCTTCAGGTGTTTCTTCTTCATTTCTCCTTTCTCATTATCGTTTTCTTCTTCTTCTTCTTCTTCTTCTTCGGGTGTTTCTTCTTCATTTCTTCTTTCTCATTATCGTCTTATTCTTCTTCTTCATCTTCTTCTTCTTCTTCTTCTTCTTCTTCAGGTGTTTCTTCTTCATTTGTCCTTTCTCGTTATCGTCTTCTTCTTCTTCTTCTTCTTCTTCTTCAGGTGTTTCTTCTTCATTTCTCCTTTCTCGTTATCGTCTTCTTCTTCATCTTCTTCTTCTTCTTCAGGTGTTTCTTCTTCATTTCTCCTTTCTCGTTATCGTCTTCTTCTTCTTCTTCTTCTTCTTCTTCTTCTTCTTCTTCACCTTCTTCTTCTTCAGGTGTTTCTTCTTCATTTCTCCTTTCTCGTTATCGTCTTCTTCTTCTCCTTCTTCTTCTTCTTCAGGTGTTTCTTCTTCATTTCTACTTTCTCGTTATCGTCTTCTTCTTCTTCTTCTTCTTCTTCTTCTTCTTCTTCTTCAGGTGTTTCTTCTTCATTTTTCCTTTCTCGTTATCTTCTTTTTCTTCTTCTTCTTCTTCTTCTTCTTCTTCTTCTTCTTCTTCTTCTTCTTCTTCTTCTTCTTCTTCTTCTTCTTCT
>JBAGBL010000038.1:392500-412500 GCA_036873955.1 Mergus octosetaceus
CTTCTTCTTCTTCTTCTTCTTCTTCTTCTTCTTCTTCTTCTTCTTCAGGTGTTTCTTCTTCATTTCTCCTTTCTCGTTATCGTCTTCTTCTTCTTCTTCTTCAGGTGTTTCTTCTTCATTTCTCCTTTCTCGTTATCGTCTTCTTCTTCTTCTTCTTCTTCAGGTGTTTCTTCTTCATTTCTCCTTTCTCGTTATCTTCTTCTTCTTCTTCTTCTTCTTCTTCTTCTTCAGGTGTTTCTTTTTCATTTCTCCTTTCTCGTTATCGTCATCTTCTTCTTCTTCTTCTTCAGCTGTTTCTTCTTCAGTTCTCCTTTCTCGTTATCGTCGTCTTCATCTTCTTCTTCTTCTTCTGGTGTTTCTTCTTTATTTCTCCTTTCTCGTTATCGTCTTGTTCTTCTCCTTATTCTTCTTCTTCAGGTGTTTCTTCTTCATTTCTCCTTTCTCGTTATCGTCTTCTTCTTCTTCTTCTTCTTCTTCATCTTCTTCTTCTTCTTCTTCTTCTTCTTCTTCTTCTTCTTCTTCTTCAGGTGTTTCTGCTTCATTTCTCCTTTCTCGTTATCGTCTTCTTCTTCTTCTTCTTCCTCTTCTTCAGGTGTTTCTTCTTCATTTCTCCTTTCTCGTTATCGTCTTCTTCTTCTTCTTCTTCTTCTTCTTCTTCTTCTTCTTCTTCTTCTTCTTCTTCTTCTTCTTCTTCAGGTGTTTCTTCTTCATTTCTCCTTTCTCGTTATCGTCTTCTTCTTCTCCTTCTTCTTCACCTTCTTCTTCTTCAGGTGTTTCTTCTTCATTTCTCCTTTCTCGTTATCGTCTTCTTCTTCTTCTTCTTCTTCTTCTTCTTCTTCTTCTTCTTCTTCTTCTTCTTCTTCTTCTTCTTCAGGTGTTTCTTCTTCATTTCTCCTTTCTCGTTATCGTCTTCTTCTTCTTCTTCTTCTTCAGGTGTTCCTTCTTCATTTCTCCTTTCTCGTTATCGTCTTCTTCTTCTTCTTCTTCTTCTTCTTCTTCTTCTTCTTCTTCTTCTTCTTCTTCTTCTTCAGGTGTTTCTTCTTCATTTCTCCTTTCTCGTTATCGTCTTCTTCTTCTTCTTCTTCTTCTTCTTCAGGTGTTTCTTCTTCATTTCTCCTTTCTCGTTATCGTCTTCTTCTTCTTCTTCAGGTGTTTCTTCATTTCTTCTTTCTCGATATCGTCTTCTTCTTCTTCTTCTTCTTCTTCTTCTTCTTCTTCTTCTTCTTCTTCTTCAGGTGTTTCTTCTTCATTTCTCCTTTCTCGTTATCGTCTTCTTCTTCTTCTTCTTCAGGTGTTTCTTCTTCATTTCTCCTTTCTCGTTAATGTCTTCTTCTTCTCCTTCTTCTTCTTCTTCAGGTGTTTCTTCTTCATTTCTCCTTTCTCGTTATCGTCTTCTTCTTCTTCTTCTTCTTCTTCTTCTTCTTCAGGTGTTTCTTCTTCATTTCTCTTTTCTCGTTATCGTCTTCTTCTTCTTCTTCTTCTTCTTCTTCTTCTTCTTCTTCTTCTTCTTCTTCTTCTTCTTCTTCTTCTTCAGGTGTTTCTTCTTCATTTCTCCTTTCTCGTTATCGTCTTCTTCTTCTTCTTCTTCTTCTTCTTCTTCTTCTTCACCTTCTTCTTCTTCAGGTGTTTCTTCTTCATTTCTCCTTTCTCGTTATCGTCTTCTTCTTCTTCTTCTTCTTCTTCTTCTTCTTCTTCTTCTTCTTCTTCTTCTTCTTCTTCAGGTGTTTCTTCTTCATTTCTCCTTTCTTGTTATCGTCTTCTTCTTCTTCTTCTTCTTCTTCTTCTTCTTCTTCTTCTTCTTCTTCTTCAGGTGTTTCTTCTTCATTTCTCCTTTCTCGTTATCGTCTTCTTCTTCTTCTTCTTCTTCTTCTTCTTCTTCTTCTTCTTCTTCTTCTTCTTCTTCTTCTTCTTCAGGTGTTTCTTCTTCATTTCTCCTTTCTCGTTATCGTCTTCTTCTTCTTCTTCTTCTTCTTCTTCTTCTTCTTCTTCTTCTTCTTCTTCTTCTTCTTCTTCAGGTGTTTCTTCTTCATTTCTCCTTTCTCGTTATCGTCTTCTTCTTCTTCTTCTTCTTCTTCTTCTTCTTCTTCTTCTTCTTCTTCTTCTTCTTCTTCTTCTTAAGGTGTTTCTTCTTCATTTCTCCTTTCTCGTTATCGTCTTCTTCTTCTTCTTCTTCTTCTTCTTCTTCTTCTTCTTCTTCTTCTTCTTCTTCTTCTTCTTCTTCTTCAGGTGTTTCTTCTTCATTTCTACTTTCTCGTTATCGTCTTCTTCTTCTTCTTCTTCTTCTTCTTCTTCTTCTTCTCCTTCTTCTTCAGGTGTTTCTTCTTCATTTCTCCTTTCTCGTTATCGTCTTCTTCTTCTTCTTCTTCTTCTTCTTCTTCTTCTTCTTCTTCTTCTTCTTCTTCTTCTTCTTCAGGTGTTTCTTCTTCATTTCTCCTTTCTCGTTATCGTCTTCTTCTTCTTCTTCTTCTTCTTCTTCTTCACCTTCTTCTTCTTCAGGTGTTTCTTCTTCATTTCTCCTTTCTCGTTATCGTCTTCTTCTTCTTCTTCTTCTTCTTCTTCTTCTTCTTCTTCTTCTTCTTCTTCTTCAGGTGTTTCTTCTTCATTTCTCCTTTCTCGTTATCGTCTTCTTCTTCTTCTTCTTCTTCTTCTTCTTCTTCTTCTTCAGGTGTTTCTTCTTCATTTCTCCTTTCTCGTTATCGTCTTCTTCTTCTTCTTCTTCTTCAGGTGTTTCTTCTTCATTTCTCCTTTCTCGTTATCGTTTTCTTCTTCTTCTTCTTCTTCTGCTTCGGGTGTTTCTTCTTCATTTCTTCTTTCTCATTATCGTCTTATTCTTCTTCTTCATCTTCTTCTTCTTCTTCTTCTTCTTCTTCTTCTTCAGGTGTTTCTTCTTCATTTGTCCTTTCTCGTTATCGTCTTCTTCTTCTTCTTCTTCTTCTTCTTCAGGTGTTTCTTCTTCATTTGTCCTTTCTCGTTATCGTCTTCTTCTTCATCTTCTTCTTCTTCTTTAGGTGTTTCTTCTTCATTTCTCCTTTCTCGTTATCGTCTTCTTCTTCTTCTTCTTCTTCTTCTTCTTCTTCTTCTTCACCTTCTTCTTCTTCAGGTGTTTCTTCTTCATTTCTCCTTTCTCGTTATCGTCTTCTTCTTCTCCTTCTTCTTCTTCTTCAGGTGTTTCTTCTTCATTTCTACTTTCTCGTTATCGTCTTCTTCTTCTTCTTCTTCTTCTTCTTCTTCTTCTTCTTCTTCTTCTTCAGGTGTTTCTTCTTCATTTTTCCTTTCTCGTTATCTTCTTCTTCTTCTTCTTCTTCTTCTTCTTCTTCTTCTTCTTCTTCTTCTTCTTCTTCTTCAGGTGTTTCTTTTTCATTTCTCCTTTCTCGTTATCGTCATCTTCTTCTTCTTCTTCTTCTTCTTCAGCTGTTTCTTCTTCAGTTCTCCTTTCTCGTTATCGTCGTCTTCATCTTCTTCTTCTTCTTCTGGTGTTTCTCCTTCATTTCTCCTTTCTCGTTATCGTCTTCTTCTTCTCCTTCTTCTTCTTCTTCAGGTGTTTCTTCTTCATTTCTCCTTTCTCGTTATCGTCTTCTTCTTCTTCTTCTTCTTCTTCATCTTCTTCTTCTTCTTCTTCTCCTTCTTCTTCAGGTGTTTCTTTTTCATTTCTCCTTTCTCGTTATCTTCTTCTTCTTCTTCTTCTTCTTCATCTTCTTCTTCTTCTTCTTCTTCTTCTTCAGGTGTTTCTTCTTCATTTCTCCTTTCTCGTTATCGTCTTCTTCTTCTTCTTCTTCTTCTTCAGGTGTTTCTTCTTCATTTCTCCTTTCTCGTTATCGTCTTCTTCTTCTCCTTATTCTTCTTCTTCAGGTGTTTCTTCTTCATTTCTCCTTTCTCGTTATCGTCTTCTTCTTCTTCTTCTTCTTCTTCATCTTCTTCTTCTTCTTCTTCTTCTTCTTCTTCTTCTTCTTCTTCTTCAGGTGTTTCTGCTTCATTTCTCCTTTCTCGTTATCGTCTTCTTCTTCTTCTTCTTCCTCTTCTTCAGGTGTTTCTTCTTCATTTCTCCTTTCTCGTTATCGTCTTCTTCTTCTTATTCTTCTTCTTCTTCTTCTTCTTCTTCTTCTTCTTCTTCTTCTTCAGGTGTTTCTTCTTCATTTCTCCTTTCTCGTTATCGTCTTCTTCTTCTCCTTCTTCTTCACCTTCTTCTTCTTCAGGTGTTTCTTCTTCATTTCTCCTTTCTCGTTATCGTCTTCTTCTTCTTCTTCTTCTTCTTCTTCTTCTTCTTCTTCTTCTTCTTCTTCTTCTTCAGGTGTTTCTTCTTCATTTCTCCTTTCTCGTTATCGTCTTCTTCTTCTTCTTCTTCTTCAGGTGTTCCTTCTTCATTTCTCCTTTCTCGTTATCGTCTTCTTCTTCTTCTTCTTCTTCTTCTTCTTCTTCTTCTTCTTCTTCTTCAGGTGTTTCTTCTTCATTTCTCCTTTCTCGTTATCGTCTTCTTCTTCTTCTTCTTCTTCTTCTTCAGGTGTTTCTTCTTCATTTCTCCTTTCTCGTTATCGTCTTCTTCTTCTTCTTCAGGTGTTTCTTCATTTCTTCTTTCTCGATATCGTCTTCTTCTTCTTCTTCTTCTTCTTCTTCTTCTTCTTCTTCTTCTTCAGGTGTTTCTTCTTCATTTCTCCTTTCTCGTTATCGTCTTCTTCTTCTTCTTCTTCAGGTGTTTCTTCTTCATTTCTCCTTTCTCGTTATCGTCTTCTTCTTCTCCTTCTTCTTCTTCTTCAGGTGTTTCTTCTTCATTTCTCCTTTCTCGTTATCGTCTTCTTCTTCTTCTTCTTCTTCTTCTTCAGGTGTTTCTTCTTCATTTCTCTTTTCTCGTTATCGTCTTCTTCTTCTTCTTCTTCTTCTTCTTCTTCTTCTTCTTCTTCTTCTTCTTCTTCAGGTGTTTCTTCTTCATTTCTCCTTTCTCGTTATCGTCTTCTTCTTCTTCTTCTTCTTCTTCTTCTTCTTCTTCTTCTTCACCTTCTTCTTCTTCAGGTGTTTCTTCTTCATTTCTCCTTTCTCGTTATCGTCTTCTTCTTCTTCTTCTTCTTCTTCTTCTTCTTCTTCTTCTTCTTCTTCTTCTTCAGGTGTTTCTTCTTCATTTCTCCTTTCTCGTTATCGTCTTCTTTTCTTCTTCTTCTTCTTCTTCTTCTTCTTCTTCTTCTTCTTCAGGTGTTTCTTCTTCATTTCTCCTTTCTCGTTATCGTCTTCTTCTTCTTCTTCTTCTTCTTCTTCTTCTTCTTCTTCTTCTTCTTCTTCTTCTTCTTCTTCTTCTTCTTCTTCTTCTTCAGGTGTTTCTTCTTCATTTCTCCTTTCTCGTTATCGTCTTCTTCTTCTTCTTCTTCTTCTTCTTCTTCTTCTTCTTCTTCTTCTTCTTCTTCTTCTTCTTAAGGTGTTTCTTCTTCATTTCTCCTTTCTCGTTATCGTCTTCTTCTTCTTCTTCTTCTTCTTCTTCTTCTTCTTCTTCTTCTTCTTCTTCTTCTTCTTCTTCTTCTTCTTCTTCTTCTTCAGGTGTTTCTTCTTCATTTCTACTTTCTCGTTATCGTCTTCTTCTTCTTCTTCTTCTTCTTCTTCTTCTTCTTCTTCTTCTCCTTCTTCTTCAGGTGTTTCTTCTTCATTTCTCCTTTCTCGTTATCTTCTTCTTCTTCTTCTTCTTCTTCTTCTTCTTCTTCTTCTTCTTCTTCTTCTTCTTCTTCTTCTTCTTCTTCAGGTGATTCTTCTTCATTTCTCCTTTCTCGTTATCGTCTTCTTCTTCTTCTTCTTCTTCTTCTTCAGGTGTTTCTTCTTCATTTCTCCTTTCTCGTTATCGTCTTCTTCTTCATCTTCTTCTTCTTCTTCTTCAGGTGTTTCTTCTTCATTTCTCCTTTCTAGTTATCGTCTTCTTCTTCTTCTTCTTCTTCTTCTTCTTCTTCTTCTTCTTCTTCTTCTTCTTCTTCTTCTTCTTCTTCTTCTTCTTCAGGTGTTTCTTCTTCATTTCTACTTTCTCGTTATCGTCTTCTTCTTCTTCTTCTTCTTCTTCTTCTTCTTCTTCTTCTTCAGGTGTTTCTTCTTCATTTCTCCTTTCTCGTTATCGTCTTCTTCTTCTTCTTCTTCCTCTTCTTCAGGTGTTTCTTCTTCATTTCTCCTTTCTCGTTATCGTCTTCTTCTTCTTCTTCTTCTTCTTCTTCTTCTTCTTCTTCTTCTTCTTCTTCTTCTTCAGGTGTTTCTTCTTCATTTCTCCTTTCTCGTTATCGTCTTCTTCTTCTTCTTATTCTTCTTCTTCTTCTTCTTCTTCTTCTTCTTCTTCTTCTTCTTCTTCTTCAGGTGTTTCTTCTTCATTTCTCCTTTCTCGTTATCGTCTTCTTCTTCTTCTTCTTCTTCTTCTTCTTATTCTTCTTCTTCTTCTTCAGGTGTTTCTTCTTCATTTCTCCTTTCTCGTTATCGTCTTCTTCTTCTTCTTCTTCTTCTTCTTCTTCTTCAGGTGTTTCTTCTTCATTTCTCCTTTCTCGTTATCGTCTTCTTCTTCTTCTTCTTCTGGTGTTTCTTCTTCATTTCTCCTTTCTCGTTATCGTTTTCTTCTTCTTCTTCTTCTTCAGGTGTTTCTTCTTCATTTCTACTTTCTCGTTATCGTCTTCTTCTTCTTCTTCTTCTTCTTCTTCTTCTTCTTCTTCTTCAGGTGTTTCTTCTTCATTTCTCCTTTCTCGTTATCGTCTTCTTCTTCTTATTATTATTATTATTATTCTTCAGGTGTTTCTTCTTCATTTCTCCTTTCTCGTTATCGTCTTCTTCTTCTTCTTCTTCTTCTTCTTCTTCTTCAGGTGTTTCTTCTTCATTTCTCCTTTCTCGTTATCGTCTTCTTCTTCTTCTTCTTCTTCTTCTTCTTCAGGTGTTTCTTCTTCATTTCTCCTTTCTCGTTATCGTCTTCTTCTTCTTCTTCTTCTTCTTCAGGTGTTTCTTCTTCATTTCTCCTTTCTCGTTATCGTCTTCTTCTTCTTCTTCTTCTTCTTCTTCTTCTTCTTCTTCTTCTTCTTCTTCTTCTTCTTCTTCTTCTTCAGGTGTTTCTTCTTCATTTCTCCTTTCTCGTTATCGTCTTCTTCTTCTTCTTCTTGTTCTTCTTCTTCAGGTGTTTCTTCTTCATTTCTCCTTTCTCGTTATCGTCTTCTTCTTCTTCTTCTTCAGGTGTTTCTTCTTCATTTCTCCTTTCTCGTTATCGTCTTCTTCTTCTTCTTCTTCTTCAGGTGTTTCTTCTTCATTTCTCCTTTCTCGTTATCTTCTTCTTCTTCTTCTTCTTCTTCTTCTTCTTCTTCTTCTTCTTCTTCTTCAGGTGTTTCTTTTTCATTTCTCCTTTCTCGTTATCGTCATCTTCTTCTTCTTCTTCTTCAGCTGTTTCTTCTTCAGTTCTCCTTTCTCGTTATCGTCGTCTTCATCTTCTTCTTCTTCTTCTGGTGTTTCTTCTTCATTTCTCCTTTCTCGTTATCGTCTTCTTCTTCTCCTTCTTCTTCTTCTTCAGGTGTTTCTTCTTCATTTCTCCTTTCTCGTTATCGTCTTCTTCTTCTTCTTCTTCTTCTTCATCTTCTTCTTCTTCTTCTTCTTCTTCTTCTTCTTCTTCTTCTTCTTCTTCTTCAGGTGTTTCTGCTTCATTTCTCCTTTCTCGTTATCGTCTTCTTCTTCTTCTTCTTCCTCTTCTTCAGGTGTTTCTTCTTCATTTCTCCTTTCTCGTTATCGTCTTCTTCTTCTTCTTCTTCTTCTTCTTCTTCTTCTTCTTCTTCTTCTTCTTCTTCAGGTGTTTCTTCTTCATTTCTCCTTTCTCGTTATCGTCTTCTTCTTCTCCTTCTTCTTCACCTTCTTCTTCTTCAGGTGTTTCTTCTTCATTTCTCCTTTCTCGTTATCGTCTTCTTCTTCTTCTTCTTCTTCTTCTTCTTCTTCTTCTTCTTCTTCTTCTTCTTCTTCTTCTTCTTCAGGTGTTTCTTCTTCATTTCTCCTTTCTCGTTATCGTCTTCTTCTTCTTCTTCTTCTTCTTCAGGTGTTCCTTCTTCATTTCTCCTTTCTCGTTATCGTCTTCTTCTTCTTCTTCTTCTTCTTCTTCTTCTTCTTCTTCTTCTTCTTCTTCTTCAGGTGTTTCTTCTTCATTTCTCCTTTCTCGTTATCGTCTTCTTCTTCTTCTTCTTCTTCTTCTTCAGGTGTTTCTTCTTCATTTCTCCTTTCTCGTTATCGTCTTCTTCTTCTTCTTCAGGTGTTTCTTCATTTCTTCTTTCTCGATATCGTCTTCTTCTTCTTCTTCTTCTTCTTCTTCTTCTTCTTCTTCTTCTTCAGGTGTTTCTTCTTCATTTCTCCTTTCTCGTTATCGTCTTCTTCTTCTTCTTCTTCAGGTGTTTCTTCTTCATTTCTCCTTTCTCGTTATCGTCTTCTTCTTCTCCTTCTTCTTCTTCTTCAGGTGTTTCTTCTTCATTTCTCCTTTCTCGTTATCGTCTTCTTCTTCTTCTTCTTCTTCTTCTTCTTCTTCAGGTGTTTCTTCTTCATTTCTCTTTTCTCGTTATCGTCTTCTTCTTCTTCTTCTTCTTCTTCTTCTTCTTCTTCTTCTTCTTCTTCAGGTGTTTCTTCTTCATTTCTCCTTTCTCGTTATCGTCTTCTTCTTCTTCTTCTTCTTCTTCTTCTTCTTCTTCACCTTCTTCTTCTTCAGGTGTTTCTTCTTCATTTCTCCTTTCTCGTTATCGTCTTCTTCTTCTTCTTCTTCTTCTTCTTCTTCTTCTTCTTCTTCTTCTTCTTCAGGTGTTTCTTCTTCATTTCTCCTTTCTTGTTATCGTCTTCTTCTTCTTCTTCTTCTTCTTCTTCTTCTTCTTCTTCTTCTTCTTCAGGTGTTTCTTCTTCATTTCTCCTTTCTCGTTATCGTCTTCTTCTTCTTCTTCTTCTTCTTCTTCTTCTTCTTCTTCTTCTTCTTCTTCTTCTTCTTCTTCTTCTTCAGGTGTTTCTTCTTCATTTCTCCTTTCTCGTTATCGTCTTCTTCTTCTTCTTCTTCTTCTTCTTCTTCTTCTTCTTCTTCTTCTTCTTCTTCTTCAGGTGTTTCTTCTTCATTTCTCCTTTCTCGTTATCGTCTTCTTCTTCTTCTTCTTCTTCTTCTTCTTCTTCTTCTTCAGGTGTTTCTTCTTCATTTCTCCTTTCTCGTTATCGTCTTCTTCTTCTTCTTCTTCTTCTTCTTCTTCAGGTGTTTCTTCTTCATTTCTCCTTTCTCGTTATCGTCTTCTTCTTCTTCTTCTTCTTCTTCTTCTTCTTCAGGTGTTTCTTCTTCATTTCTCCTTTCTCGTTATCGTCTTCTTCTTCTTCTTCTTCTTCTTCTTCTTCTTCTTCTTCTTCTTCAGGTGTTTCTTCTTCATTTCTCCTTTCTCGTTATCGTCTTCTTCTTCTTCTTCTACTTCTTCTTCTTCAGGTGTTTCTTCTTCATTTCTCATTTCTCGTTATCGTCTTCTTCTTCTTCTTCTTCAGGTGTTTCTTCTTCATTTCTCCTTTCTCGTTATCGTCTTCTTCTTCTTCTTCTTCTTCAGGTGTTTCTTCTTCATTTCTCCTTTCTCGTTATCGTCTTCTTCTTCTTCTTCTTCTTCTTCTTCAGGTGTTTCTTCTTCATTTCTCCTTTCTCGTTATCGTCTTCTTCTTCTTCTTCTTCTTCTTCTTCTTCTTCTTCTTCTTTTTCAGGTGTTTCTTCTTCATTTCTCCTTTCTCGTTATCGTCTTCTTCTTCTTCTTCTTCTTCTTCTTCTTCTTCTTCAGGTGTTTCTTCTTCATTTCTCCTTTCTCGTTATCGTCTTCTTCTTCTTCTTCTTCTTCTTCATCTTCTTCTTCTTCTTCTTCTTCTTCTTCTTCTTCTTCTTCTTCTTCTTCTTCAGGTGTTTCTGCTTCATTTCTCCTTTCTCGTTATCGTCTTCTTCTTCTTCTTCAGGTGTTTCTTCATTTCTTCTTTCTCGATATCGTCTTCTTCTTCTTCTTCTTCTTCTTCTTCTTCTTCTTCTTCTTCTTCTTCTTCAGGTGTTTCTTCTTCATTTCTCCTTTCTCGTTATCGTCTTCTTCTTCTTCTTCTTCAGGTGTTTCTTCTTCATTTCTCCTTTCTCGTTATTGTCTTCTTCTTCTCCTTCTTCTTCTTCTTCAGGTGTTTCTTCTTCATTTCTCCTTTCTCGTTATCGTCTTCTTCTTCTTCTTCTTCTTCTTCTTCTTCTTCAGGTGTTTCTTCTTCATTTCTCTTTTCTCGTTATCGTCTTCTTCTTCTTCTTCTTCTTCTTCTTCTTCTTCTTCACCTTCTTCTTCTTCAGGTGTTTCTTCTTCATTTCTCCTTTCTCGTTATCGTCTTCTTCTTCTTCTTCTTCTTCTTCTTCTTCTTCTTCTTCTTCTTCTTCTTCTTCTCCTTCTTCTTCTTCAGGTGTTTCTTCTTCATTTCTCCTTTCTTGTTATCGTCTTCTTCTTCTTCTTCTTCTTCTTCTTCTTCTTCTTCTTCTTCTTCTTCTTCTTCTTCAGGTGTTTCTTCTTCATTTCTCCTTTCTCGTTATCTTCTTCTTCTTCTTCTTCTTCTTCTTCTTCTTCTTCTTCTTCTTCTTCTTCTTCAGGTGTTTCTTTTTCATTTCTCCTTTCTCGTTATCGTCATCTTCTTCTTCTTCTTCTTCAGCTGTTTCTTCTTCAGTTCTCCTTTCTCGTTATCGTCGTCTTCATCTTCTTCTTCTTCTTCTGGTGTTTCTTCTTCATTTCTCCTTTCTCGTTATCGTCTTCTTCTTCTCCTTCTTCTTCTTCTTCAGGTGTTTCTTCTTCATTTCTCCTTTCTCGTTATCGTCTTCTTCTTCTTCTTCTTCTTCTTCTTCTTCTTCTTCTTCTTCTTCTTCTTCTTCTTCTTCAGGTGTTTCTGCTTCATTTCTCCTTTCTCGTTATCGTCTTCTTCTTCTTCTTCTTCCTCTTCTTCAGGTGTTTCTTCTTCATTTCTCCTTTCTCGTTATCGTCTTCTTCTTCTTCTTCTTCTTCTTCTTCTTCTTCTTCTTCTTCTTCTTCTTCTTCAGGTGTTTCTTCTTCATTTCTCCTTTCTCGTTATCGTCTTCTTCTTCTCCTTCTTCTTCACCTTCTTCTTCTTCAGGTGTTTCTTCTTCATTTCTCCTTTCTCGTTATCGTCTTCTTCTTCTTCTTCTTCTTCTTCTTCTTCTTCTTCTTCTTCTTCTTCTTCTTCTTCTTCTTCTTCTTCTTCAGGTGTTTCTTCTTCATTTCTCCTTTCTCGTTATCGTCTTCTTCTTCTTCTTCTTCTTCAGGTGTTCCTTCTTCATTTCTCCTTTCTCGTTATCGTCTTCTTCTTCTTCTTCTTCTTCTTCTTCTTCTTCTTCTTCTTCTTCTTCTTCTTCTTCTTCTTCTTCAGGTGTTTCTTCTTCATTTCTCCTTTCTCGTTATCGTCTTCTTCTTCTTCTTCTTCTTCTTCTTCAGGTGTTTCTTCTTCATTTCTCCTTTCTCGTTATCGTCTTCTTCTTCTTCTTCAGGTGTTTCTTCATTTCTTCTTTCTCGATATCGTCTTCTTCTTCTTCTTCTTCTTCTTCTTCTTCTTCTTCTTCTTCAGGTGTTTCTTCTTCATTTCTCCTTTCTCGTTATCGTCTTCTTCTTCTTCTTCTTCAGGTGTTTCTTCTTCATTTCTCCTTTCTCGTTATTGTCTTCTTCTTCTCCTTCTTCTTCTTCTTCAGGTGTTTCTTCTTCATTTCTCCTTTCTCGTTATCGTCTTCTTCTTCTTCTTCTTCTTCTTCTTCTTCTTCAGGTGTTTCTTCTTCATTTCTCTTTTCTCGTTATCGTCTTCTTCTTCTTCTTCTTCTTCTTCTTCTTCTTCTTCACCTTCTTCTTCTTCAGGTGTTTCTTCTTCATTTCTCCTTTCTCGTTATCGTCTTCTTCTTCTTCTTCTTCTTCTTCTTCTTCTTCTTCTTCTTCTTCTTCTTCTTCTCCTTCTTCTTCTTCAGGTGTTTCTTCTTCATTTCTCCTTTCTTGTTATCGTCTTCTTCTTCTTCTTCTTCTTCTTCTTCTTCTTCTTCTTCTTCTTCTTCTTCTTCTTCAGGTGTTTCTTCTTCATTTCTCCTTTCTCGTTATCGTCTTCTTCTTCTTCTTCTTCTTCTTCTTCTTCTTCGTCTTCTTCTTCTTCTTCTTCTTCAGGTGTTTCTTCTTCATTTCTCCTTTCTCGTTATCGTCTTCTTCTTCTTCTTCTTCTTCTTCTTCTTCTTCTTCTTCTTCTTCTTCTTCAGGTGTTTCTTCTTCATTTCTCCTTTCTCGTTATCGTCTTCTTCTTCTTCTTCTTCTTCTTCTTCTTCTTCTTCTTCTTCTTCTTCTTCTTCTTCTTCAGGTGTTTCTTCTTCATTTCTCCTTTCTCGTTATCGTCTTCTTCTTCTTCTTCTTCTTCTTCTTCTTCTTCTTCTTCTTCTTCTTCTTCAGGTGTTTCTTCTTCATTTCTCCTTTCTCGTTATCGTCTTCTTCTTCTTCTTCTTCTTCTTCTTCTTCTTCTTCTTCTTCTTCTTCTTCTTCTTCTTCTTCTTCTTCTTCTTCTTCAGGTGTTTCTTCTTCATTTCTCCTTTCTCGTTATCGTCTTCTTCTTCTTCTTCTTCTTCTTCTTCTTCTTCTTCTTCTTCTTCTTCTTCTTCTTCTTCTTCTTCTTCTTCTTCAGGTGTTTCTTCTTCATTTCTACTTTCTCGTTATCGTTTTCTTCTTCTTCTTCTTCTTCTTCTTCTTCTTCTTCTCCTTCTTCTTCAGGTGTTTCTTCTTCATTTCTCCTTTCTCGTTATCTTCTTCTTCTTCTTCTTCTTCTTCTTCTTCTTCTTCTTCTTCTTCTTCTTCTTCTTCAGGTGATTCTTCTTCATTTCTCCTTTCTCGTTATCGTCTTCTTCTTCTTCTTCTTCTTCTTCTTCAGGTGTTTCTTCTTCATTTCTCCTTTCTCGTTATCGTCTTCTTCTTCATCTTCTTCTTCTTCTTCTTCAGGTGTTTCTTCTTCATTTCTCCTTTCTAGTTATCGTCTTCTTCTTCTTCTTCTTCTTCTTCTTCTTCTTCTTCTTCTTCTTCTTCTTCTTCTTCTTCTTCAGGTGTTTCTTCTTCATTTCTACTTTCTCGTTATCGTCTTCTTCTTCTTCTTCTTCTTCTTCTTCTTCTTCTTCTTCTTCAGGTGTTTCTTCTTCATTTCTCCTTTCTCGTTATCGTCTTCTTCTTCTTCTTCTTCCTCTTCTTCAGGTGTTTCTTCTTCATTTCTCCTTTCTCGTTATCGTCTTCTTCTTCTTCTTCTTCTTCTTCTTCTTCTTCTTCTTCTTCTTCTTCTTCTTCTTCTTCTTCAGGTGTTTCTTCTTCATTTCTCCTTTCTCGTTATCGTCTTCTTCTTCTTCTTCTTCTTCTTCTTCTTCTTCTTCTTCTTCTTCTTCTTCTTCTTCTTCTTCTTCTTCTTCTTCTTCTTCCTCTTCTTCAGGTGTTTCTTCTTCATTTCTCCTTTCTCGTTATCGTCTTCTTCTTCTTCTTCTTCTTCAGGTGTTCCTTCTTCATTTCTCCTTTCTCGTTATCGTCTTCTTCTTCTTCTTCTTCTTCTTCTTCTTCTTCTTCTTCTTCTTCTTCTTCTTCAGGTGTTTCTTCTTCATTTCTCCTTTCTCGTTATCGTCTTCTTCTTCTTCTTCTTCTTCTTCTTCAGGTGTTTCTTCTTCATTTCTCCTTTCTCGTTATCGTCTTCTTCTTCTTCTTCAGGTGTTTCTTCATTTCTTCTTTCTCGATATCGTCTTCTTCTTCTTCTTCTTCTTCTTCTTCTTCTTCTTCTTCTTCAGGTGTTTCTTCTTCATTTCTCCTTTCTCGTTATCGTCTTCTTCTTCTTCTTCTTCAGGTGTTTCTTCTTCATTTCTCCTTTCTCGTTATTGTCTTCTTCTTCTCCTTCTTCTTCTTCTTCAGGTGTTTCTTCTTCATTTCTCCTTTCTCATTATCGTCTTCTTCTTCTTCTTCTTCTTCTTCTTCTTCTTCAGGTGTTTCTTCTTCATTTCTCTTTTCTCGTTATCGTCTTCTTCTTCTTCTTCTTCTTCTTCTTCTTCTTCTTCTTCTTCTTCTTCTTCTTCTTCTTCTTCTTCGTCTTCTTCTTCTTCTTCTTCTTCAGGTGTTTCTTCTTCATTTCTCCTTTCTCGTTATCGTCTTCTTCTTCTTCTTCTTCTTCTTCTTCTTCTTCTTCTTCTTCTTCTTCTTCAGGTGTTTCTTCTTCATTTCTCCTTTCTCGTTATCGTCTTCTTCTTCTTCTTCTTCTTCTTCTTCTTCTTCTTCTTCTTCTTCTTCTTCTTCTTCTTCTTCTTCAGGTGTTTCTTCTTCATTTCTCCTTTCTCGTTATCGTCTTCTTCTTCTTCTTCTTCTTCTTCTTCTTCTTCTTCTTCTTCTTCTTCTTCAGGTGTTTCTTCTTCATTTCTCCTTTCTCGTTATCGTCTTCTTCTTCTTCTTCTTCTTCTTCTTCTTCTTCTTCTTCTTCTTCTTCTTCTTCTTCTTCTTCTTCAGGTGTTTCTTCTTCATTTCTCCTTTCTCGTTATCGTCTTCTTCTTCTTCTTCTTCTTCTTCTTCTTCTTCTTCTTCTTCTTCTTCTTCTTCTTCTTCTTCTTCTTCTTCAGGTGTTTCTTCTTCATTTCTACTTTCTCGTTATCGTTTTCTTCTTCTTCTTCTTCTTCTTCTTCTTCTTCTTCTCCTTCTTCTTCAGGTGTTTCTTCTTCATTTCTCCTTTCTCGTTATCTTCTTCTTCTTCTTCTTCTTCTTCTTCTTCTTCTTCTTCTTCTTCTTCTTCTTCTTCTTCTTCTTCAGGTGATTCTTCTTCATTTCTCCTTTCTCGTTATCGTCTTCTTCTTCTTCTTCTTCTTCTTCTTCAGGTGTTTCTTCTTCATTTCTCCTTTCTCGTTATCGTCTTCTTCTTCATCTTCTTCTTCTTCTTCTTCAGGTGTTTCTTCTTCATTTCTCCTTTCTAGTTATCGTCTTCTTCTTCTTCTTCTTCTTCTTCTTCTTCTTCTTCTTCTTCTTCTTCTTCTTCTTCTTCTTCTTCTTCAGGTGTTTCTTCTTCATTTCTACTTTCTCGTTATCGTCTTCTTCTTCTTCTTCTTCTTCTTCTTCTTCTTCTTCAGGTGTTTCTTCTTCATTTCTCCTTTCTCGTTATCGTCTTCTTCTTCTTCTTCTTCCTCTTCTTCAGGTGTTTCTTCTTCATTTCTCCTTTCTCGTTATCGTCTTCTTCTTCTTCTTCTTCTTCTTCTTCTTCTTCTTCTTCTTCTTCTTCTTCTTCTTCTTCTTCAGGTGTTTCTTCTTCATTTCTCCTTTCTCGTTATCGTCTTCTTCTTCTTCTTCTTCTTCTTCTTCTTCTTCTTCTTCTTCTTCTTCTTCTTCTTCTTCTTCTTCTTCTTCTTCTTCTTCTTCAGGTGTTTCTTCTTCATTTCTCCTTTCTCGTTATCGTCTTCTTCTTCTTCTTCTTCTTCAGGTGTTCCTTCTTCATTTCTCCTTTCTCGTTATCGTCTTCTTCTTCTTCTTCTTCTTCTTCTTCTTCTTCTTCTTCTTCTTCTTCTTCTTCAGGTGTTTCTTCTTCATTTCTCCTTTCTCGTTATCGTCTTCTTCTTCTTCTTCTTCTTCTTCTTCAGGTGTTTCTTCTTCATTTCTCCTTTCTCGTTATCGTCTTCTTCTTCTTCTTCAGGTGTTTCTTCATTTCTTCTTTCTCGATATCGTCTTCTTCTTCTTCTTCTTCTTCTTCTTCTTCTTCTTCTTCTTCAGGTGTTTCTTCTTCATTTCTCCTTTCTCGTTATCGTCTTCTTCTTCTTCTTCTTCAGGTGTTTCTTCTTCATTTCTCCTTTCTCGTTATTGTCTTCTTCTTCTCCTTCTTCTTCTTCTTCAGGTGTTTCTTCTTCATTTCTCCTTTCTCGTTATCGTCTTCTTCTTCTTCTTCTTCTTCTTCTTCTTCTTCAGGTGTTTCTTCTTCATTTCTCTTTTCTCGTTATCGTCTTCTTCTTCTTCTTCTTCTTCTTCTTCTTCTTCTTCTTCTTCTTCTTCTTCTTCTTCAGGTGTTTCTTCTTCATTTCTCCTTTCTCGTTCTTCTTCTTCTTCTTCTTCTTCTTCTTCAGGTGTTTCTTCTTCATTTCTCCTTTCTCGTTATCATCTTCTTCTTCTTCTTCTTCTTCTTCTTCACCTTCTTCTTCTTCAGGTGTTTCTTCTTCATTTCTCCTTTCTCGTTATCGTCTTCTTCTTCTTCTTCTTCTTCTTCTTCTTCTTCTTCTTCTTCTTCTTCTTCTTCTCCTTCTTCTTCTTCAGGTGTTTCTTCTTCATTTCTCCTTTCTTGTTATCGTCTTCTTCTTCTTCTTCTTCTTCTTCTTCTTCTTCTTCTTCTTCTTCTTCTTCTTCTTCTTCTTCAGGTGTTTCTTCTTCATTTCTCCTTTCTCGTTATCGTCTTCTTCTTCTTCTTCTTCTTCTTCTTCTTCTTCGTCTTCTTCTTCTTCTTCTTCTTCAGGTGTTTCTTCTTCATTTCTCCTTTCTCGTTATCGTCTTCTTCTTCTTCTTCTTCTTCTTCTTCTTCTTCTTCTTCTTCTTCTTCTTCTTCTTCAGGTGTTTCTTCTTCATTTCTCCTTTCTCGTTATCGTCTTCTTCTTCTTCTTCTTCTTCTTCTTCTTCTTCTTCTTCTTCAGGTGTTTCTTCTTCATTTCTCCTTTCTCGTTATCGTCTTCTTCTTCTTCTTCTTCTTCTTCTTCTTCTTCTTCTTCTTCTTCTTCTTCTTCTTCTTCAGGTGTTTCTTCTTCATTTCTACTTTCTCGTTATCGTTTTCTTCTTCTTCTTCTTCTTCTTCTTCTTCTTCTTCTCCTTCTTCTTCAGGTGTTTCTTCTTCATTTCTCCTTTCTCGTTATCTTCTTCTTCTTCTTCTTCTTCTTCTTCTTCTTCTTCTTCTTCTTCTTCTTCTTCGTCAGGTGATTCTTCTTCATTTCTCCTTTCTCGTTATCGTCTTCTTCTTCTTCTTCTTCTTCTTCTTCAGGTGTTTCTTCTTCATTTCTCCTTTCTCGTTATCGTCTTCTTCTTCATCTTCTTCTTCTTCTTCTTCAGGTGTTTCTTCTTCATTTCTCCTTTCTAGTTATCGTCTTCTTCTTCTTCTTCTTCTTCTTCTTCTTCTTCTTCTTCTTCTTCTTCTTCTTCTTCAGGTGTTTCTTCTTCATTTCTACTTTCTCGTTATCGTCTTCTTCTTCTTCTTCTTCTTCTTCTTCTTCTTCTTCTTCTTCTTCAGGTGTTTCTTCTTCATTTCTCCTTTCTCGTTATCGTCTTCTTCTTCTTCTTCTTCCTCTTCTTCAGGTGTTTCTTCTTCATTTCTCCTTTCTCGTTATCGTCTTCTTCTTCTTCTTCTTCTTCTTCTTCTTCTTCTTCTTCTTCTTCTTCTTCTTCTTCAGGTGTTTCTTCTTCATTTCTCCTTTCTCGTTATCGTCTTCTTCTTCTTCTTCTTCTTCTTCTTCTTCTTCTTCTTCTTCTTCTTCTTCTTCTTCTTCTTCTTCAGGTGTTTCTTCTTCATTTCTCCTTTCTCGTTATCGTCTTCTTCTTCTTCTTCTTCTTCAGGTGTTCCTTCTTCATTTCTCCTTTCTCGTTATCGTCTTCTTCTTCTTCTTCTTCTTCTTCTTCTTCTTCTTCTTCTTCTTCTTCTTCAGGTGTTTCTTCTTCATTTCTCCTTTCTCGTTATCGTCTTCTTCTTCTTCTTCTTCTTCTTCTTCAGGTGTTTCTTCTTCATTTCTCCTTTCTCGTTATCGTCTTCTTCTTCTTCTTCAGGTGTTTCTTCATTTCTTCTTTCTCGATATCGTCTTCTTCTTCTTCTTCTTCTGCTTCTTCTTCTTCTTCTTCAGGTGATTCTTCTTCATTTCTCCTTTCTCGTTATCGTCTTCTTCTTCTTCTTCTTCTTTTTCTTCAGGTGTTTCTTCTTCATTTCTCCTTTCTCGTTATCGTCTTCTTCTTCATCTTCTTCTTCTTCTTCTTCTTCAGGTGTTTCTTCTTCATTTCTCCTTTCTAGTTATCGTCTTCTTCTTCTTCTTCTTCTTCTTCTTCTTCTTCTTCTTCTTCTTCTTCTTCTTCTTCTTCAGGTGTTTCTTCTTCATTTCTCCTTTCTCGTTATCGTCTTCTTCTTCTTCTTCTTCCTCTTCTTCAGGTGTTTCTTCTTCATTTCTCCTTTCTCGTTATCGTCTTCTTCTTCTTCTTCTTCTTCTTCTTCTTCTTCTTCTTCTTCTTCTTCAGGTGTTTCTTCTTCATTTCTCCTTTCTCGTTATCGTCTTCTTCTTCTTCTTCTTCTTCTTCTTCTTCTTCTTCTTCTTCTTCTTCTTCTTCTTCAGGTGTTCCTTCTTCATTTCTCCTTTCTCGTTATCGTCTTCTTCTTCTTCTTCTTCTTCTTCTTCTTCTTCTTCTTCTTCTTCTTCTTCAGGTGTTTCTTCTTCATTTCTCCTTTCTCGTTATCGTCTTCTTCTTCTTCTTCTTCTTCTTCAGGTGTTTCTTCTTCATTTCTCCTTTCTCGTTATCGTCTTCTTCTTCTTCTTCAGGTGTTTCTTCATTTCTTCTTTCTCGATATCGTCTTCTTCTTCTTCTTCTTCTTCTTCTTCTTCTTCTTCTTCAGGTGTTTCTTCTTCATTTCTACTTTCTCGTTATCGTCTTCTTCTTCTTCTTCTTCAGGTGTTTCTTCTTCATTTCTCCTTTCTCGTTATCGTCTTCTTCTTCTCCTTCTTCTTCTTCTTCAGGTGTTTCTTCTTCATTTCTCCTTTCTCGTTATCGTCTTCTTCTTCTTCTTCTTCTTCTTCTTCTTCTTCTTCTTCTTCTTCTTCTTCTTCTTCAGGTGTTTCTTCTTCATTTCTCTTTTCTCGTTATCGTCTTCTTCTTCTTCTTCTTCTTCTTCTTCTTCTTCTTCTTCTTCTTCTTCAGGTGTTTCTTCTTCATTTCTCCTTTCTCGTTATCGTCTTCTTCTTCTTCTTCTTCTTCTTCTTCTTCTTCTTCTTCTTCTTCTTCTTCTTCTTCTTCTTCAGGTGTTTCTTCTTCATTTCTCCTTTCTCGTTATCGTCTTCTTCTTCTTCTTCTTCTTCTTCTTCTTCTTCTTCTTCTTCTTCTTCTTCTTCTTCAGGTGTTTCTTCTTCATTTCTCCTTTCTCGTTATCGTCTTCTTCTTCTTCTTCTTCTTCTTCTTCTTCTTCTTCTTCTTCTTCTTCTTCTTCTTCAGGTGTTTCTTCTTCATTTCTCCTTTCTCGTTATCGTCTTCTTCTTCTTCTTCTTCTTCTTCTTCTTCTTCTTCTTCTTCTTCTTCTTCTTCTTCAGGTGTTTCTTCTTCATTTCTCCTTTCTCGTTATCGTCTTCTTCTTCTTCTTCTTCTTCTTCTTCTTCTTCTTCTTCTTCTTCTTCTTCTTCTTCAGGTGTTTCTTCTTCATTTCTCCTTTCTCGTTATCGTCTTCTTCTTCTTCTTCTTCTTCTTCTTCTTCTTCTTCTTCTTCTTCTTCTTCTTCTTCAGGTGTTTCTTCTTCATTTCTACTTTCTCGTTATCGTCTTCTTCTTCTTCTTCTTCTTCTTCTTCTTCTTCTCCTTCTTCTTCAGGTGTTTCTTCTTCATTTCTCCTTTCTCGTTATCTTCTTCTTCTTCTTCTTCTTCTTCTTCTTCTTCTTCTTCTTCTTCTTGTTCTTCAGGTGTTTCTTCTTCATTTCTCCTTTCTCGTTATCGTCTTCTCCTTCTTCTTCTTCTTCTTCTTCTTCTTCAGGTGTTTCTTCTTCATTTCTCCTTTCTCGTTATCGTCTTCTTCTTCATCTTCTTCTTCTTCTTCTTCTTCAGGTGTTTCTTCTTCATTTCTCCTTTCTCGTTATCGTCTTCTTCTTCTTCTTCTTCTTCTTCTTCTTCTTCTTCTTCTTCTTCTTCTTCAGGTGTTTCTTCTTCATTTCTACTTTCTCGTTATCGTCTTCTTCTTCTTCTTCTTCTTCTTCTTCTTCTTCTTCTTCTTCTTCTTCTTCTTCTTCAGGTGTTTCTTCTTCATTTCTCCTTTCTCGTTATCGTCTTCTTCTTT
>JBAGBL010000038.1:432500-435000 GCA_036873955.1 Mergus octosetaceus
TTCTCCTTTCTCGTTATCGTCTTCTTCTTCTTCTTCTTCTTCTTCAGGTGTTTCTTCTTCATTTCTCCTTTCTCGTTATTGTCTTCTTCTTCATCTTCTTCTTCTTCTTCTTCTTCAGGTGTTTCTTCTTCATTTCTCCTTTCTCGTTATCGTCTTCTTCTTCTTCTTCTTCTTCTTCTTCTTCTTCTTCTTCTTCAGGTGTTTCTTCTTCATTTCTACTTTCTCGTTATCGTCTTCTTCTTCTTCTTCTTCTTCTTCTTCTTCTTCTTCTTCTTCAGGTGTTTCTTCTTCATTTCTCCTTTCTCGTTATCGTCTTCTTCTTCTTCTTCTTCTTCTTCTTCAGGTGTTTCTTCTTCATTTCTCCTTTCTCGTTATCGTCTTCTTCTTCTTCTTCTTCTTCTTCTTCTTCTTCTTTTTCAGGTGTTTCTTCTTCATTTCTCCTTTCTCGTTATCGTCTTCTTCTTCTTCTTCTTCTTCTTCTTCTTCTTCTTCTTCTTCTTCTTCAGGTGTTTCTTCTTCATTTCTCCTTTCTCGTTATCGTCTTCTTCTTCTACTTCTTCTTCAGGTGTTTCTTCTTCATTTCTCCTTTCTCGTTATCGTTTTCTTCTTCTTCTTCTTCTTCTTCAGGTGTTTCTTCTTCATTTGTCCTTTCTCGTTATCGTCTTCTTCTTCATCTTCTTCTTCTTCTTCAGGTGTTTCTTCTTCATTTCTCCTTTCTCGATATCGTCTTCTTCTTCTTCTTCTTCTTCTTCTTCTTCTTCTTCTTCTTCTTCTTCTTCTTCTTCTTCTTCTTCACCTTCTTCTTCTTCAGGTGTTTCTTCTTCATTTCTCCTTTCTCGTTATCGTCTTCTTCTTCTCCTTCTTCTTCTTCTTCAGGTGTTTCTTCTTCATTTCTACTTTCTCGTTATCGTCTTCTTCTTCTTCTTCTTCTTCTTCTTCTTCTTCTTCAGGTGTTTCTTCTTCATTTTTCCTTTCTCGTTATATTCTTCTTCTTCTTCTTCTTCTTCTTCTTCTTCTTCTTCTTCTTCAGGTGTTTCTTTTTCATTTCTCCTTTCTCGTTATCGTCATCTTCTTCTTCTTCTTCTTCAGCTGTTTCTTCTTCAGTTCTCCTTTCTCGTTATCGTCGTCTTCATCTTCTTCTTCTTCTTCTGGTGTTTCTCCTTCATTTCTCCTTTCTCGTTATCGTCTTCTTCTTCTCCTTCTTCTTCTTCTTCAGGTGTTTCTTCTTCATTTCTCCTTTCTCGTTATCGTCTTCTTCTTCTTCTTCTTCTTCATCTTCTTCTTCTTCTTCTTCTTCTTCTTCTTCTTCTTCTCCTTCTTCTTCAGGTGTTTCTTTTTCATTTCTCCTTTCTCGTTATCTTCTTCTTCTTCTTCTTCTTCATCTTCTTCTTCTTCTTCTTCTTCTTCAGGTGTTTCTTCTTCATTTCTCCTTTCTCGTTATCGTCTTCTTCTTCTTCTTCTTCTTCTTCAGGTGTTTCTTCTTCATTTCTCCTTTCTCGTTATTGTCTTCTTCTTCTTCAGGTGTTTCTTCTTCATTTCTTCTTTCTCATTATCGTCTTATTCTTCTTCTTCATCTTCTTCTTCTTCTTCTTCTTCTTCTTCTTCAGGTGTTTCTTCTTCATTTCTCCTTTCTCGTTATCGTCTTCTTCTTCTTCTTCTTCTTCTTCTTCTTCTTCTTCTTCTTCTTCTTCTTCTTCTTCTTCTTCTTCTTCTTCAGGTGTTTCTTCTTCATTTCTCCTTTCTCGTTATCGTCTTCTTCTTCTTCTTCTTCTTCTTCTTCTTCACCTTCTTCTTCTTCAGGTGTTTCTTCTTCATTTCTCCTTTCTCGTTATCGTCTTCTTCTTCTTCTTCTTCTTCTTCTTCTTCTTCTTCTTCTTCTTCTTCTTCTTCTTCTTCTTCTTCTTCAGGTGTTTCTTCTTCATTTCTCCTTTCTCGTTATCGTCTTCTTCTTCTTCTTCTTCCTCTTCTTCAGGTGTTTCTTCTTCATTTCTCCTTTCTCGTTATCGTCTTCTTCTTCTTCTTCTTCTTCTTCTTCTTCTTCTTCTTCTTCTTCAGGTGTTTCTTCTTCATTTCTCCTTTCTCGTTATCGTCTTCTTCTTCTTCTTCTTCTTCTTCTTCTTCTTCTTCTTCTTCTTCTTCTTCTTCAGGTGTTTCTTCTTAATTTCTCCTTTCTCGTTATCGTCTTCTTCTTCTTCTTCTTCTTCTTCTTCTTCTTCTTCTTCTTCTTCTTCTTCTTCAGGTGTTCCTTCTTCATTTCTCTTTTCTCGTTATCGTCTTCTTCTTCTTCTTCTTCTTCTTCTTCTTCTTCTTCTTCTTCTTCTTCTTCTTCTTCTTCTTCTTCTTCTTCAGGTGTTTCTTCTTCATTTCTCCTTTCTCGTTATCGTCTTCTTCTTCTTCTTCTTCTTCTTCTTCTTCTTCAGGTGTTTCTTCTTCATTTCTCCTTTCTCGTTATCGTCTTCTTCTTCTTCTTCAGGTGTTTCTTCATTTCTTCTTTCTCGAT
>JBAGBL010000038.1:457500-462500 GCA_036873955.1 Mergus octosetaceus
TTCTTCTTCTTCTTCTTCTTCTTCTTCAGGTGTTTCTTCTTCATTTCTCCTTTCTCGTTATCGTCTTCTTCTTCTTCTTCTTCTTCTTCTTCAGGTGTTTCTTCTTCATTTCTCCTTTCTCGTTATCGTCTTCTTCTTCTTCTTCTTCTTCTTCTTCTTCTTCTTCTTCTTCAGGTGTTTCTTCTTCATTTCTCCTTTCTCGTTATCGTCTTCTTCTTCTTCTTCTTCTTCTTCTTCTTCTTCTTCTTCTTCTTCTTCTTCTTCTTCTTCTTCAGGTGTTTCTTCTTCATTTCTCCTTTCTCGTTATCGTCTTCTTCTTCTTCTTCTTCTTCTTCTTCTTCTTCTTCTTCTTCTTCTTCTTCTTCTTCAGGTGTTTCTTCTTCATTTCTCCTTTCTCGTTATCGTCTTCTTCTTCTTATTATTATTATTATTCTTCTTCAGGTGTTTCTTCTTCATTTCTCCTTTCTCGTTATCGTCTTCTTCTTCTTCTTCTTCTTCTTCTTCTTCTTCTTCTTCTTCTTCAGGTGTTTCTTCTTCATTTCTCCTTTCTCGTTATCGTCTTCTTCTTCTTCTTCTTCTTCTTCTTCTTCTTCTTCTTCTTCTTCTTCTTCTTCTTCTTCAGGTGTTTCTTCTTCATTTCTCCTTTCTCGTTATCGTCTTCTTCTTCTTCTTCTTCTTCTTCTTCTTCACCTTCTTCTTCTTCAGGTGTTTCTTCTTCATTTCTCCTTTCTCGTTATCGTCTTCTTCTTCTTCTTCTTCTTCTTCTTCTTCTTCTTCTTCTTCTTCTTCTTCTTCTTCTTCTTCTTCTTCAGGTGTTTCTTCTTCATTTCTCCTTTCTCGTTATCGTCTTCTTCTTCTTCTTCTTCTTCAGGTGTTCCTTCTTCATTTCTCCTTTCTCGTTATCGTCTTCTTCTTCTTCTTCTTCTTCTTCTTCTTCTTCTTCTTCTTCTTCTTCTTCTTCTTCTTCTTCTTCAGGTGTTTCTTCTTCATTTCTCCTTTCTCGTTATCGTCTTCTTCTTCTTCTTCTTCGTCTTCTTCAGGTGTTTCTTCTTCATTTCTCCTTTCTCGTTATCGTCTTCTTCTTCTTCTTCTTCTTCTTCTTCTTCTTCTTCTTCTTCAGGTGTTTCTTCTTCATTTCTCCTTTCTCGTTATCGTCTTCTTCTTCTTCTTCTTCTTCTTCTTCTTCTTCTTCTTCACCTTCTTCTTCTTCAGGTGTTTCTTCTTCATTTCTCCTTTCTCGTTATCGTCTTCTTCTTCTTCTTCTTCTTCTTCTTCTTCTTCTTCTTCTTCTTCTTCTTCTTCTTCAGGTGTTTCTTCTTCATTTCTCCTTTCTGGTTATCGTCTTCTTCTTCTTCTTCTTCTTCTTCTTCTTCTTCTTCTTCTTCTTCTTCAGGTGTTTCTTCTTCATTTCTCCTTTCTCGTTATCGTCTTCTTCTTCTTCTTCTTCTTCTTCTTCTTCTTCTTCTTCTTCTTCTTCTTCTTCTTCTTCTTCTTCTTCTTCAGGTGTTTCGTCTTCATTTCTCCTTTCTCGTTATCGTCTTCTTCTTCTTCTTCTTCTTCTTCTTCTTCTTCTTCTTCTTCTTCTTCTTCTTCTTCAGGTGTTTCTTCTTCATTTCTCCTTTCTCGTTATCGTCTTCTTCTTCTTCTTCTTCTTCTTCTTCTTCTTCTTCTTCTTCTTCTTCTTCTTCTTCTTCTTCAGGTGTTTCTTCTTCATTTCTACTTTCTCGTTATCGTCTTCTTCTTCTTCTTCTTCTTCTTCTTCTTCTCCTTCTTCTTCAGGTGTTTCTTCTTCATTTCTCCTTTCTCGTTATCTTCTTCTTCTTCTTCTTCTTCTTCTTCTTCTTCTTCTTCTTCTTCTTCTTCTTCTTCTTCTTCTTCTTCTTCAGGTGTTTCTTCTTCATTTCTACTTTCTCGTTATCGTCTTCTTCTTCTTCTTCTTCTTCTTCTTCTTCTTCTCCTTCTTCTTCAGGTGTTTCTTCTTCATTTCTCCTTTCTCGTTATCTTCTTCTTCTTCTTCTTCTTCTTCTTCTTCTTCTTCTTCTTCTTCTTCTTCTTCTTCTTCTTCTTCTTCTTCTTCTTCTTCTTCAGGTGTTTCTTCTTCATTTCTCCTTTCTCGTTATCGTCTTCTTCTTCTTCTTCTTCTTCTTCTTCAGGTGTTTCTTCTTCATTTCTCCTTTCTCGTTATCGTCTTCTTCTTCTTCTTCTTCTTCTTCTTCTTCTTCTTCTTCAGGTGTTTCTTCTTCATTTCTCCTTTCTCGTTATCGTCTTCTTCTTCTTCTTCTTCTTCTTCTTCTTCTTCTTCTTCTTCTTCTTCAGGTGTTTCTTCTTCATTTCTCCTTTCTCGTTATCGTCTTCTTCTTCTTCTTCTTCTTCTTCTTCTTCTTCTTCTTCTTCTTCTTCTTCAGGTGTTTCTTCTTCATTTCTCCTTTCTCGTTATCGTCTTCTTCTTCTTATTATTATTATTATTCTTCTTCAGGTGTTTCTTCTTCATTTCTCCTTTCTCGTTATCGTCTTCTTCTTCTTCTTCTTCTTCTTCTTCTTCTTCTTCAGGTGTTTCTTCTTCATTTCTCCTTTCTCGTTATCGTCT
Organism: Mergus octosetaceus; assembly: GCA_036873955.1. Taxonomy (NCBI): domain Eukaryota; kingdom Metazoa; phylum Chordata; class Aves; order Anseriformes; family Anatidae; genus Mergus; species Mergus octosetaceus. The sequence goes on from JBAGBL010000038.1 coordinate 460,088, forward strand.
TCTTCTTCTTCTTCTTCTTCTTCTTCTTCTTCAGGTGTTTCTTCTTCATTTCTCCTTTCTCGTTATCGTCTTCTTCTTCTTCTTCTTCTTCAGGTGTTTCTTCTTCATTTCTCCTTTCTCGTTATCGTCTTCTTCTTCTTCTTCTTCTTCTTCTTCGGGTGTTTCTTCTTCATTTCTTCTTTCTCATTATTGTCTTATTCTTCTTCTTCATCTTCTTCTTCTTCTTCTTCTTCTTCTTCTTCAGGTGTTTCTTCTTCATTTTTCCTTTCTCGTTATCGTCTTCTTCTTCATCTTCTTCTTCTTCTTCAGGTGTTTCTTCTTCATTTCTCCTTTCTCGTTATCGTCTTCTTCTTCTTCTTCTTCTTCTTCTTCTTCTTCTTCTTCTTCTTCTTCACCTTCTTCTTCTTCAGGTGTTTCTTCTTCATTTCTCCTTTCTCGTTATCGTCTTCTTCTTCTCCTTCTTCTTCTTCTTCAGGTGTTTCTTCTTCATTTCTACTTTCTCGTTATCGTCTTCTTATTCTTCTTCTTCTTCTTCTTCTTCTTCTTCAGGTGTTTCTTCTTCATTTTTCCTTTCTCGTTATCTTCTTCTTCTTCTTCTTCTTCTTCTTCTTCTTCTTCTTCTTCTTCTTCTTCTTCTTCTTCTTCAGGTGTTTCTTTTTCATTTCTCCTTTCTCGTTATCGTCATCTTCTTCTTCTTCTTCTTCAGCTGTTTCTTCTTCAGTTCTCCTTTCTCGTTATCGTCGTCTTCTTCTTCTTCTTCTTCTTCTGGTGTTTCTCCTTCATTTCTCCTTTCTCGTTATCGTCTTCTTCTTCTCCTTCTTCTTCTTCTTCAGGTGTTTCTTCTTCATTTCTCCTTTCTCGTTATCCTCTTCTTCTTCTTCTTCTTCTTCTTCATCTTCTTCTTCTTCTTCTTCTTCTTCTTCTTCTTCTCCTTCTTCTTCAGGTGTTTCTTTTTCATTTCTCCTTTCTCGTTATTGTCTTCTTCTTCTTCTTCAGGTGTTTCTTCTTCATTTCTCCTTTCTCGTTATCGTCTTCTTCTTCTTCTTCTTCTTCTTCTTCTTCTTCAGGTGTTTCCTCTTCATTTCTCCTTTCTCGTTATTGTCTTCTTCTTCTTCTTCAGGTGTTTCTTCTTCATTTCTTCTTTCTCATTATCGTCTTATTCTTCTTCTTCATCTTCTTCTTCTTCTTCTAGTTCTTCTTCAGGTGTTTCTTCTTCATTTCTCCTTTCTCGTTATCGTCTTCTTCTTCTTCTTCTTCTTCTTCTTCTTCTTCTTCTTCTTCTTCTTCTTCTTCTTCTTCTTCTTCTTCTTCTTCTTCAGGTGTTTCTTCTTCATTTCTCCTTTCTCGTTATCGTCTTCTTCTTCTTCTTCTTCTTCTTTTTCTTCACCTTCTTCTTCTTCAGGTGTTTCTTCTTCATTTCTCCTTTCTCGTTATCGTCTTCTTCTTCTTCTTCTTCTTCTTCTTCTTCTTCTTCTTCTTCTTCTTCTTCTTCATCTTCTTCAGGTGTTTCTTCTTAATTTCTCCTTTCTTGTTATCGTCTTCTTCTTCTTCTTCTTCTTCTTCTTCTTCTTCTTCTTCTTCTTCTTCAGGTGTTTCTTCTTCATTTCTCCTTTCTCGTTATCGTCTTCTTCTTCTTCTTCTTCTTCTTCTTCTTGTTCTTCTTCTTCTTCTTCTTCTTCTTCTTCTTCTTCTTCTGGTGTTTCTTCTTCATTTCTCCTTTCTCGTTATCGTCTTCTTCTTCTTCTTCTTCTTCTTCTTCTTCTTCTTCTTCTTCTTCTTCTTCTTCTTCTTCTTCAGGTGTTTCTTCTTCATTTCTACTTTCTCGTTATCGTCTTCTTCTTCTTCTTCTTCTTCTTCTTCTTCTTCAGGTGTTTCTTCTTCATTTCTCCTTTCTCGTTATCGTCTTCTTCTTCTTCTTCTTCTTCTTCTTCTTCTTCTTCTTCTTCTTCTCCACCTTCTTCTTCTTCAGGTGTTTCTTCTTCATTTCTCCTTTCTCGTTATCGTCTTCTTCTTCTTCTTCTTCCTCTTCTTCAGGTGTTTCTTCTTCATTTCTCCTTTCTCGTTATCGTCTTCTTCTTCTTCTTCTTCTTCTTCTTCTTCTTCTTCTTCTTCTTCTTCTTCTTCTTCTTCTTCTTCTTCTTCTTCTTCTTCAGGTGTTTCTTCTTCATTTCTCCTTTCTCGTTATCGTCTTCTTCTTCTTCTTCTTCTTCTTCACCTTCTTCATCTTCAGGTGTTTCTTCTTCATTTCTCCTTTCTCGTTATCGTCTTCTTCTTCTTCTTCTTCTTCTTCTTCTTCTTCTTCTTCTTCTTCTTCTTCTTCTTCTTCAGGTATTTCTTCTTCATTTCTCCTTTCTCGTTATCGTCTTCTTCTTCTTCTTCTTCTTCAGGTGTTTCTTCATTTCTTCTTTCTCGA
>JBAGBL010000038.1:467500-470000 GCA_036873955.1 Mergus octosetaceus
CTTCTTCAGGTGTTTCTTTTTCATTTCTCCTTTCTCGTTATCTTCTTCTTCTTCTTCTTCTTCTTCAGCTTCTTCTTCTTCTTCTTCTTCTTCTTCAGGTGTTTCTTCTTCATTTCTCCTTTCTCGTTATCGTCTTCTTCTTCTTCTTCTTCTTCTTCTTCTTCTTCAGGTGTTTCTTCTTCATTTCTCCTTTCTCGTTATTGTCTTCTTCTTCTTCTTCAGGTGTTTCTTCTTCATTTCTTCTTTCTCATTATCGTCTTATTCTTCTTCTTCTTCATCTTCTTCTTCTTCTTCTTCTTCTTCTTCTTCTTCTTCAGGTGTTTCTTCTTCATTTCTCCTTTCTCCTTTCTCGTTATCGTCTTCTTCTTCTTCTTCTTCTTCTTCTTCTTCTTCTTCTTCTTCTTCTTCTTCAGGTGTTTCTTCTTCATTTCTCCTTTCTCGTTATCGTCTTCTTCTTCTTCTTCTTCTTCTTCTTCTTCTTCTTCACCTTCTTCTTCTTCAGGTGTTTCTTCTTCATTTCTCCTTTCTCGTTATCGTCTTCTTCTTCTTCTTCTTCTTCTTCTTCTTCTTCTTCTTCTTCTTCTTCAGGTGTTTCTTCTTAATTTCTACTTTCTTGTTATCGTCTTCTTCTTCTTCTTCTTCTTCTTCTTCTTCTTCTTCTTCTTCTTCTTCTTCTTCTTCTTCAGGTGTTTCTTCTTCATTTCTCCTTTCTCGTTATCGTCTTCTTCTTCTTCTTCTTCTTCTTCTTGTTCTTCTTCTTCTTCTTCTTCTTCTTCTTCTGGTGTTTCTTCTTCATTTCTCCTTTCTCGTTATCGTCTTCTTCTTCTTCTTCTTCTTCTTCTTCTTCTTCTTCTTCTTCTTCTTCTTCTTCTTCTTCTTCTTCTTCTTCTTCTTCTTCTTCTTCAGGTGTTTCTTCTTCATTTCTACTTTCTCGTTATCGTCTTCTTCTTCTTCTTCTTCTTCTTCTTCTTCTTCTTCTTCTTCTTCAGGTGTTTCTTCTTCATTTCTCCTTTCTCGTTATCGTCTTCTTCTTCTTCTTCTTCTTCTTCTTCTTCTTCAGGTGTTTCTTCTTCATTTCTCCTTTCTCGTTATCGTCTTCTTCTTCTTCTTCTTCTTCTTCTTCTTCTTCTTCTTCTTCTTCTTCTTCTTCTTCTTCTTCTTCTTCTTCTTCAGGTGTTTCTTCTTCATTTCTCCTTTCTCGTTATCGTCTTCTTCTTCTTCTTCTTCTTCTTCTTCTTCTTCTTCTTCAGGTGTTTCTTCTTCATTTCTCCTTTCTCGTTATCGTCTTCTTCTTCTTCTTCTTCTTCAGGTGTTTCTTCTTCATTTCTCCTTTCTCGTTATCGTTTTCTTCTTCTTCTTCTTCTTCTTCTTCAGGTGTTTCTTCTTCATTTCTACTTTCTCGTTATCGTCTTCTTCTTCTTCTTCTTCTTCTTCTTCTTCTTCTTCTTCTTCTTCAGGTGTTTCTTCTTCATTTCTCCTTTCTCGATATCGTCTTCTTCTTCTTCTTCTTCTTCTTCTTCTTCTTCAGGTGTTTCTTCTTCATTTCTCCTTTCTCGTTATCGTCTTCTTCTTCTTCTTCTTCTTCTTCTTCTTCAGGTGTTTCTTCTTCATTTCTCCTTTCTCGTTATCGTCTTCTTCTTCTTCTTCTTCTTCTTCTTCAGGTGTTTCTTCTTCATTTCTCCTTTCTCGTTATCGTCTTCTTCTTCTTCTTCTTCTTCTTCTTCTTCTTCTTCTTCTTCTTCTTCTTCTTCTTCAGGTGTTTCTTCTTCATTTCTCCTTTCTCGTTATCGTCTTCTTCTTCTTCTTCTTCTTCTTCTTGTTCTTCTTCTTCTTCTTCTTCTTCTTCTTCTGGTGTTTCTTCTTCATTTCTCCTTTCTCGTTATCGTCTTCTTCTTCTTCTTCTTCTTCTTCTTCTTCTTCTTCTTCTTCTTCTTCTTCTTCTTCTTCTTCTTCTTCTTCAGGTGTTTCTTCTTCATTTCTACTTTCTCGTTATCGTCTTCTTCTTCTTCTTCTTCTTCTTCTTCTTCTTCTTCTTCTTCTTCTTCTTCTTCTTCTTCAGGTGTTTCTTCTTCATTTCTCCTTTCTCGTTATCGTCTTCTTCTTCTTCTTCTTCTTCTTCTTCTTCTTCAGGTGTTTCTTCTTCATTTCTCCTTTCTCGTTATCGTCTTCTTCTTCTTCTTCTTCTTCTTCTTCTTCTTCTTCTTCTTCTTCTTCTTCTTCTTCTTCTTCTTCTTCTTCTTCAGGTGTTTCTTCTTCATTTCTCCTTTCTCGTTATCGTCTTCTTCTTCTTCTTCTTCTTCTTCTTCTTCTTCAGGTGTTTCTTCTTCATTTCTCCTTTCTCGTTATCGTCTTCTTCTTCTTCTTCTTCTTCAGGTGTTTCTTCTTCGTTTCTCCTTTCTCGTTATCGTTTTCTTCTTCTTCTTCTTCTTCTTCTTCAGGTGTTTCTTCTTCATTTCTACTTTCTCGTTATCGTCTTCTTCTTCTTCTTCTTCTTCTTCTT
>JBAGBL010000038.1:475000-477500 GCA_036873955.1 Mergus octosetaceus
CGTCTTATTCTTCTTCTTCATCTTCTTCTTCTTCTTCTTCTTCTTCTTCAGGTGTTTCTTCTTCATTTCTCCTTTCTCCTTTCTCGTTATCGTCTTCTTCTTCTTCTTCTTCTTCTTCTTCTTCTTCTTCTTCTTCTTCTTCTTCTTCTTCTTCTTCTTCAGGTGTTTCTTCTTCATTTCTCCTTTCTCGTTATTGTCTTCTTCTTCTTCTTCTTCTTCTTCTTCTTCTTCTTCACCTTCTTCTTCTTCAGGTGTTTCTTCTTCATTTCTCCTTTCTCGTTATCGTCTTCTTCTTCTTCTTCTTCTTCTTCTTCTTCTTCTTCTTCTTCAGGTGTTTCTTCTTAATTTCTCCTTTCTTATTATCGTCTTCTTCTTCTTCTTCTTCTTCTTCTTCTTCTTCTTCTTCTTCTTCTTCAGGTGTTTCTTCTTCATTTCTCCTTTCTCGTTATCGTCTTCTTCTTCTTCTTCTTCTTCTTTTTCTTCTTCTTCTTCTTCTTCTTCTTCTTCTTCTTCTGGTGTTTCTTCTTCATTTCTCCTTTCTCGTTATCGTCTTCTTCTTCTTCTTCTTCTTCTTCTTCTTCTTCTTCTTCTTCTTCTTCTTCTTCTTCTTCTTCTTCTTCAGGTGTTTCTTCTTCATTTCTACTTTCTCGTTATCGTCTTCTTCTTCTTCTTCTTCTTCTTCTTCTTCTTCTTCTTCTTCTTCTTCTTCAGGTGTTTCTTCTTCATTTCTCATTTCTCGTTATCGTCTTCTTCTTCTTCTTCTTCTGCTTCTTCAGGTGTTTCTTCTTCATTTCTCCTTTCTCGTTATCGTCTTCTTCTTCTTCTTCTTCTTCTTCTTCTTCTTCTTCTTCTTCAGGTGTTTCTTCTTCATTTCTCCTTTCTCGTTATCGTCTTCTTCTTCTTCTTCTTCTTCTTCTTCAGGTGTTTCTTCTTCATTTCTCCTTTCTCGTTATCGTCTTCTTCTTCTTCTTCTTCAGGTGTTTCTTCTTCATTTCTCCTTTCTCGTTATCGTTTTCTTCTTCTTCTTCTTCTTCTTCTTCAGGTGTTTCTTCTTCATTTCTACTTTCTCGTTATCGTCTTCTTCTTCTTCTTCTTCTTCTTCTTCTTCAGGTGTTTCTTCTTCATTTCTCCTTTCTCGTTATCGTCTTCTTCTTCTTATTATTATTATTATTCTTCTTCAGGTGTTTCTTCTTCATTTCTCCTTTCTCGTTATCGTCTTCTTCTTGTTCTTCTTCTTCTTCTTCTTCTTCTTCAGGTGTTTCTTCTTCATTTCTCCTTTCTCGTTATCGTCTTCTTCTTCTTCTTCTTCTTCTTCTTCAGGTGTTTCTTCTTCATTTCTCCTTTCTCGTTATCGTCTTCTTCTTCTTCTTCTTCTTCTTCTTCTTCAGGTGTTTCTTCTTCATTTCTCCTTTCTCGTTATCGTCTTCTTCTTCTTCTTCTTCTTCTTCTTCTTCTTCAGGTGTTTCTTCTTCATTTCTCCTTTCTCGTTATCGTCTTCTTCTTCTTCTTCCTCTTCTTCTTCAGGTGTTTCTTCTTCATTTCTCCTTTCTCGTTATCGTCTTCTTCTTCTTCTTCTTCTTCTTCTTCAGGTGTTTCTTCTTCATTTCTCCTTTCTCGTTATCGTCTTCTTCTTCTTCTTCTTCTTCTTCTTCTTCAGGTGTTTCTTTTTCATTTCTCCTTTCTCGTTATCGTCATCTTCTTCTTCTTCTTCTTCAGCTGTTTCTTCTTCAGTTCTCCTTTCTCGTTATCGTCGTCTTCATCTTCTTCTTCTTCTTCTGGTGTTTCTTCTTCATTTCTCCTTTCTCGTTATCGTCTTCTTCTTCTCCTTCTTCTTCTTCTTCAGGTGTTTCTTCTTCATTTCTCCTTTCTCGTTATCGTCTTCTTCTTCTTCTTCTTCTTCTTCTTCTTCTTCTTCTTCTTCTTCTTCTTCTTCTTCAGGTGTTTCTTCTTCATTTCTCCTTTCTCGTTATCGTCTTCTTCTTCTTCTTCTTCCTCTTCTTCAGGTGTTTCTTCTTCATTTCTCCTTTCTCGTTATCGTCTTCTTCTTCTTCTTCTTCTTCTTCTTCTTCTTCTTCTTCTTCTTCTTCTTCTTCTTCTTCTTCTTCTTCAGGTGTTTCTTCTTCATTTCTCCTTTCTCGTTATCGTTTTCTTCTTCTTCTTCTTCTTCTTCTTCTTCACCTTCTTCTTCTTCAGGTGTTTCTTCTTCATTTCTCCTTTCTCGTTATCGTCTTCTTCTTCTTCTTCTTCTTCTTCTTCTTCTTCTTCTTCTTCTTCTTCTTCTTCAGGTGTTTCTTCTTCATTTCTCCTTTCTCGTTATCGTCTTCTTCTTCTTCTTCTTCTTCAGGTGTTCCTTCTTCATTTCTCCTTTCTCGTTATCGTCTTCTTCTTCTTCTTCTTCTTCTTCTTCTTCTTCTTCTTCTTCTTCTTCTTCTTCTTCTTCTTCTTCTTCTTCTTCAGGTGTTTCTTCTTCATTTCGCCTTTCTCGTTATCGTCTTCTTCT
>JBAGBL010000038.1:487500-495000 GCA_036873955.1 Mergus octosetaceus
TTGTCTTCTTCTTCTTCTTCAGGTGTTTCTTCTTCATTTCTCCTTTCTCGTTATCGTCTTCTTCTTCTTCTTCTTCTTCTTCTTCTTCTTCAGGTGTTTCTTCTTCATTTCTCCTTTCTCGTTATCGTCTTCTTCTTCTTCTTCTTCTTCTTCTTCAGGTGTTTCTTCTTCATTTCTCCTTTCTCGTTATCGTTTTCTTCTTCTTCTTCTTCTTCAGGTGTTTCTTCTTCATTTCTCCTTTCTCGTTATCGTCTTCTTCTTCTTCTTCTTCTTCTTCTTCTTCTTCTTCTTCTTCTTCTTCTTCTTCTTCTTCTTCTTCAGGTGTTTCTTCTTCATTTCTCCTTTCTTGTTATCGTCTTCTTCTTGTTCTTCTTCTTCTTCTTCTTCTTCTTCTTCTTCTTCTTCTTCTTCTTCTTCTTCTTCTTCAGGTGTTTCTTCTTCATTTCTCCTTTCTCGTTATCGTCTTCTTCTTCTTCTTCTTCTTCTTCTTCTTCTTGTTCTTCTTCTTCTTCTTCTTCTTCTTCTTCTTCTGGTGTTTCTTCTTCATTTCTCCTTTCTCGTTATCGTCTTCTTCTTCTTCTTCTTCTTCTTCTTCTTCTTCTTCTTCTTCTTCTTCTTCTTCAGGTGTTTCTTCTTCATTTCTCCTTTCTCGTTATCGTCTTCTTCTTCTTCTTCTTCTTCTTCTTCTTCTTCTTCTTCTTCTTCTTCTTCAGGTGTTTCTTCTTCATTTCTCCTTTCTCGTTATCGTCTTCTTCTTCTTATTATTATTATTATTCTTCTTCAGGTGTTTCTTCTTCATTTCTCCTTTCTCGTTATCGTCTTCTTCTTCTTCTTCTTATTCTTCTTCTTCTTCTTCTTCGTCTTCTTCTTCAGGTGTTTCTTCTTCATTTCTCCTTTCTCGTTATCGTCTTCTTCTTCTTCTTCTTCTTCTTCTTCTTCAGGTGTTTCTTCTTCATTTCTCCTTTCTCGTTATCGTCTTCTTCTTCTTCTTCTTCAGGTGTTTCTTCTTCATTTCTCCTTTCTCGTTATCGTTTTCTTCTTCTTCTTCTTCTTCTTCGGGTGTTTCTTCTTCATTTCTTCTTTCTCATTATCGTCTTCTTCTTCTTCTTCATCTTCTTCTTCTTCTTCTTCTTCTTCTTCAGGTGTTTCTTCTTCATTTGTCCTTTCTCGTTATCGTCTTCTTCTTCATCTTCTTCTTCTTCTTCAGGTGTTTCTTCTTCATTTCTCCTTTCTCGTTATCGTCTTCTTCTTCTTCTTCTTCTTCTTCTTCTTCTTCTTCTTCTTCTTCTTCTTCTTCTTCAGGTGTTTCTTCTTCATTTCTCCTTTCTCGTTATCGTCTTCTTCTTCTTCTTATTATTATTATTCTTCTTCAGGTGTTTCTTCTTCATTTCTCCTTTCTCGTTATCGTCTTCTTCTTCTTCTTCTTATTCTTCTTCTTCTTCTTCTTCTTCTTCAGGTGTTTCTTCTTCATTTCTCCTTTCTCGTTATCGTCTTCTTCTTCTTCTTCTTCTTCTTCTTCTTCAGGTGTTTCTTCTTCATTTCTCCTTTCTCGTTATCGTCTTCTTCTTCTTCTTCTTCAGGTGTTTCTTCTTCATTTCTCCTTTCTCGTTATCGTTTTCTTCTTCTTCTTCTTCTTCTTCTTCGGGTGTTTCTTCTTCATTTCTTCTTTCTCATTATCGTCTTATTCTTCTTCTTCATCTTCTTCTTCTTCTTCTTCTTCTTCTTCAGGTGTTTCTTCTTCATTTGTCCTTTCTCGTTATCGTCTTCTTCTTCATCTTCTTCTTCTTCTTCAGGTGTTTCTTCTTCATTTCTCCTTTCTCGTTATCGTCTTCTTCTTCTTCTTCTTCTTCTTCTTCTTCTTCTTCTTCTTCTTCTTCTTCACCTTCTTCTTCTTTGGGTGTTTCTTCTTCATTTCTCCTTTCTCGTTATCGTCTTCTTCTTCTCCTTCTTCTTCTTCTTCAGGTGTTTCTTCTTCATTTCTACTTTCTCGTTATCGTCTTCTTCTTCTTCTTCTTCTTCAGCTGTTTCTTCTTCATTTCTCCTTTCTCGTTATCGTCTTCTTCTTCTCCTTCTTCTTCTTCTTCAGGTGTTTCTTCTTCATTTCTCCTTTCTCGTTATCGTCTTCTTCTTCTTCTTCTTCTTCTTCATCTTCTTCTTCTTCTTCTTCTTCTTCTTCTTCTCCTTCTTCTTCAGGTGTTTCTTTTTCATTTCTCCTTTCTCGTTATCTTCTTCTTCTTCTTCTTCTTCTTCATCTTCTTCTTCTTCTTCTTCTTCTTCAGGTGTTTCTTCTTCATTTCTCCTTTCTCGTTATCGTCTTCTTCTTCTTCTTCTTCTTCTTCTTCTTCTTCTTCTTCTTCTTCAGGTGTTTCTTCTTCATTTCTCCTTTCTCGTTATTGTCTTCTTCTTCTTCTTCAGGTGTTTCTTCTTCATTTCTTCTTTCTCATTATCGTCTTATTCTTCTTCTTCATCTTCTTCTTCTTCTTCTTCTTCTTCTTCAGGTGTTTCTTCTTCATTTCTCCTTTCTCGTTATCGTCTTCTTCTTGTTCTTCTTCTTCTTCTTCTTCTTCTTCTTCTTCTTCTTCTTCTTCTTCTTCTTCTTCTTCTTCTTCTTCTTCTTCAGGTGTTTCTTCTTCATTTCTCCTTTCTCGTTATCGTCTTCTTCTTCTTCTTCTTCTTCTTCTTCTTGTTCTTCTTCTTCTTCTTCTTCTTCTTCTTCTTCTGGTGTTTCTTCTTCATTTCTCCTTTCTCGTTATCGTCTTCTTCTTCTTCTTCTTCTTCTTTTTCTTCTTCTTCTTCTTCTTCTTCTTCAGGTGTTTCTTCTTCATTTCTCCTTTCTCGTTATCGTCTTCTTCTTCTTATTATTATTATTATTCTTCTTCAGGTGTTTCTTCTTCATTTCTCCTTTATCGTTATCGTCTTCTTCTTCTTCTTCTTCTTCTTCTTCTTCTTCTTCAGGTGTTTCTTCTTCATTTCTCCTTTCTCGTTATCGTCTTCTTCTTCTTCTTCTTCTTCAGGTGTTTCTTTTTCATTTCTCCTTTCTCGTTATCGTCATCTTCTTCTTCTTCTTCTTCAGCTGTTTCTTCTTCATTTCTCCTTTCTCGTTATCGTCTTCTTCTTCTCCTTCTTCTTCTTCTTCAGGTGTTTCTTCTTCATTTCTCCTTTCTCGTTATCGTCTTCTTCTTCTTCTTCTTCTTCTTCATCTTCTTCTTCTTCTTCTTCTTCTTCTTCTCCTTCTTCTTCAGGTGTTTCTTTTTCATTTCTCCTTTCTCGTTATCTTCTTCTTCTTCTTCTTCTTCTTCATCTTCTTCTTCTTCTTCTTCTTCTTCTTCAGGTGTTTCTTCTTCATTTCTCCTTTCTCGTTATCGTCTTCTTCTTCTTCTTCTTCTTCTTCTTCTTCTTCTTCTTCAGGTGTTTCTTCTTCATTTCTCCTTTCTCGTTATTGTCTTCTTCTTCTTCTTCAGGTGTTTCTTCTTCATTTCTTCTTTCTCATTATCGTCTTATTCTTCTTCTTCATCTTCTTCTTCTTCTTCTTCTTCTTCTTCAGGTGTTTCTTCTTCATTTCTCCTTTCTCGTTATCGTCTTCTTCTTGTTCTTCTTCTTCTTCTTCTTCTTCTTCTTCTTCTTCTTCTTCTTCTTCTTCTTCTTCAGGTGTTTCTTCTTCATTTCTCCTTTCTCGTTATCGTCTTCTTCTTCTTCTTCTTCTTCTTCTTCTTGTTCTACTTCTTCTTCTTCTTCTTCTTCTTCTTCTGGTGTTTCTTCTTCATTTCTCCTTTCTCGTTATCGTCTTCTTCTTCTTCTTCTTCTTCTTTTTCTTCTTCTTCTTCTTCTTCTTCTTCAGGTGTTTCTTCTTCATTTCTCCTTTCTCGTTATCGTCTTCTTCTTCTTATTATTATTATTATTCTTCTTCAGGTGTTTCTTCTTCATTTCTCCTTTCTCGTTATCGTCTTCTTCTTCTTCTTCTTCTTCTTCTTCTTCTTCTTCTTCTTCTTCTTCTTCTTCTTCAGGTGTTTCTTCTTCATTTCTCCTTTCTCGTTATCGTCTTCTTCTTCTTCTTCTTCTTCAGGTGTTTCTTCTTCATTTCTCCTTTCTCGTTATCGTCTTCTTCTTCATCTTCTTCTTCTTCTTCAGGTGTTTCTTCTTCATTTCTCCTTTCTCGTTATCGTCTTCTTCTTCTTCTTCTTCTTCTTCTTCTTCTTCTTCTTCTTCTTCTTCTTCTTCTTCTTCACCTTCTTCTTCTTCAGGTGTTTCTTCTTCATTTCTCCTTTCTCGTTATCGTCTTCTTCTTCTCCTTCTTCTTCTTCTTCAGGTGTTTCTTCTTCATTTCTACTTTCTCGTTATCGTCTTCTTCTTCTTCTTCTTCTTCTTCTTCAGGTGTTTTTTCTTCATTTTTCCTTTCTCGTTATCTTCTTCTTCTTCTTCTTCTTCTTCTTCTTCTTCTTCTTCTTCTTCTTCTTCTTCTTCTTCTTCTTCAGGTGTTTCTTTTTCATTTCTCCTTTCTCGTTATCGTCATCTTCTTCTTCTTCTTCTTCAGCTGTTTCTTCTTCATTTCTCCTTTCTCGTTATCGTCTTCTTCTTCTCCTTCTTCTTCTTCTTCAGGTGTTTCTTCTTCATTTCTCCTTTCTCGTTATCGTCTTCTTCTTCTTCTTCTTCTTCTTCATCTTCTTCTTCTTCTTCTTCTTCTTCTTCTTCTCCTTCTTCTTCAGGTGTTTCTTTTTCATTTCTCCTTTCTCGTTATCTTCTTCTTCTTCTTCTTCATCTTCTTCTTCTTCTTCTTCTTCTTCTTCAGGTGTTTCTTCTTCATTTCTCCTTTCTCGTTATCGTCTTCTTCTTCTTCTTCTTCTTCTTCTTCTTCAGGTGTTTCTTCTTCATTTCTCCTTTCTCGTTATTGTCTTCTTCTTCTTCTTCAGGTGTTTCTTCTTCATTTCTTCTTTCCCATTATCGTCTTATTCTTCTTCTTCATCTTCTTCTTCTTCTTCTTCTTCTTCTTCAGGTGTTTCTTCTTCATTTCTCCTTTCTCGTTATCGTCTTCTTCTTCTTCTTCTTCTTCTTCTTCTTCTTCAGGTGTTTCTTCTTCATTTCTCCTTTCTCGTTATCGTCTTCTTCTTCTTCTTCTTCTTCAGGTGTTTCTTCTTCATTTCTCCTTTCTCGTTATCGTTTTCTTCTTCTTCTTCTTCTTCAGGTGTTTCTTCTTCATTTCTCCTTTCTCGTTATCGTCTTCTTCTTCTTCTTCTTCTTCTTCTTCTTCTTCTTCTTCAGGTGTTTCTTCTTCATTTCTCCTTTCTTGTTATCGTCTTCTTCTTGTTCTTCTTCTTCTTCTTCTTCTTCTTCTTCTTCTTCTTCTTCTTCTTCTTCTTCTTCTTCTTCAGGTGTTTCTTCTTCATTTCTCCTTTCTCGTTATCGTCTTCTTCTTCTTCTTCTTCTTCTTCTTCTTGTTCTTCTTCTTCTTCTTCTTCTTCTTCTTCTTCTGGTGTTTCTTCTTCATTTCTCCTTTCTCGTTATCGTCTTCTTCTTCTTCTTCTTCTTCTTTTTCTTCTTCTTATTCTTCTTCTTCTTCAGGTGTTTCTTCTTCATTTCTCCTTTCTCGTTATCGTCTTCTTCTTCTTCTTCTTCTTCTTCTTCTTCTTCTTCTTCTTCTTCTTCAGGTGTTTCTTCTTCATTTCTCCTTTCTCGTTATCGTCTTCTTCTTCTTCTTCTTCTTCTTCTTCTTCTTCAGGTGTTTCTTCTTCATTTCTCCTTTCTCGTTATCGTCTTCTTCTTCTTCTTCTTCTTCAGGTGTTTCTTCTTCATTTCTCCTTTCTCGTTATCGTTTTCTTCTTCTTCTTCTTCTTCTTCTTCGGGTGTTTCTTCTTCATTTCTTCTTTCTCATTATCGTCTTATTCTTCTTCTTCATCTTCTTCTTCTTCTTCTTCTTCTTCAGGTGTTTCTTCTTCATTTGTCCTTTCTCGTTATCGTCTTCTTCTTCATCTTCTTCTTCTTCTTCAGGTGTTTCTTCTTCATTTCTCCTTTCTCGTTATCGTCTTCTTCTTCTTCTTCTTCTTCTTCTTCTTCTTCTTCTTCTTCTTCTTCTTCTTCACCTTCTTCTTCTTCAGGTGTTTCTTCTTCATTTCTCCTTTCTCGTTATCGTCTTCTTCTTCTCCTTCTTCTTCTTCTTCAGGTGTTTCTTCTTCATTTCTACCTTCTCGTTATCGTCTTCTTCTTCTTCTTCTTCTTCTTCTTCAGGTGTTTTTTCTTCATTTTTCCTTTCTCGTTATCTTCTTCTTCTTCTTCTTCTTCTTCTTCTTCTTCTTCTTCTTCTTCTTCTTCTTCTTCTTCTTCTTCAGGTGTTTCTTTTTCATTTCTCCTTTCTCGTTATCGTCATCTTCTTCTTCTTCTTCTTCAGGTGTTTCTTCTTCATTTCTCCTTTCTCGTTATCGTCTTCTTCTTCTTCTTCTTCTTCTTCTTCTTCTTCTTCTTCTTCTTCTTCTTCTTCAGGTGTTTCTTCTTCGTTTCTCCTTTCTCGTTATCGTCTTCTTCTTCTTCTTCTTCTTCTTCTTCTTCTTCTTCTTCTTCTTCTTCTTCTTCAGGTGTTTCTTCTTCATTTCTCCTTTCTCGTTATCGTCTTCTTCTTCTTCTTCTTCTTCTTCTTCTTCTTCTTCTTCTTCTTCTTCTTCTTCTTCTTCTTCTTCTTCTTCAGGTGTTTCTTCTTCATTTCTCCTTTCTCGTTATCGTCTTCTTCTTCTTCTTCAGGTGTTTCTTCATTTCTTCTTTCTCGATATCGTCTTTTCTTCTTCTTCTTCTTCTTCTTCTTCTTCTTCTTCTTCTTCTTCTTCTTCTTCTTCTTCTTCTTCTTCTTCTTCTTCTTCTTCTTCAGGTGTTTCTTCTTCATTTCTCCTTTCTCGTTATCGTCTTCTTCTTCTTCTTCTTCAGGTGTTTCTTCTTCATTTCTCCTTTCTCGTTATCGTCTTCTTCTTCTTCTTCTTCTTCTCCTTCTTCTTCTTCTTCAGGTGTTTCTTCTTCATTTCTCCTTTCTCGTTATCGTCTTCTTCTTCTTCTTCTTCTTCTTCTTCTTCTTCTTCTTCAGGTGTTTCTTCTTCATTTCTCCTTTCTCGTTATCGTCTTCTTCTTCTTCTTCTTCTTCTTCTTCTTCTTCTTCTTCTTCTTCTTCTTCTTCTTCTTCTTCTTCTTCAGGTGTTTCTTCTTCATTTCTCCTTTCTCGTTATCGTCTTCTTCTTCTTCTTCTTCTTCTTCTTCTTCTTCTTCTTCTTCTTCTTCTTCTTCTTCACCTTCTTCTTCTTCAGGTGTTTCTTCTTCATTTCTCCTTTCTCGTTATCGTCTTCTTCTTCTTCTTCTTCTTCTTCTTCTTCTTCTTCTTCTTCTTCTTCTTCTTCTTCTTCAGGTGTTTCTTCTTCATTTCTCCTTTCTCGTTATCGTCTTCTTCTTCTTCTTCTTCTTCTTCTTCTTCTTCTTCTTCTTCTTCTTCTTCTTCTTCTTCAGGTGTTTCTTCTTCATTTCTCCTTTCTC
>JBAGBL010000038.1:500000-507500 GCA_036873955.1 Mergus octosetaceus
GTGTTTCTTCTTCATTTCTCCTTTCTCGTTATCGTCTTCTTCTTCTTCTTCTTCTTCTTCTTCTTCTTCTTCTTCTTCTTCTTCTTCTTCTTCTTCTTCACCTTCTTCTTCTTCAGGTGTTTCTTCTTCATTTCTCCTTTCTCGTTATCGTCTTCTTCTCCTTCTTCTTCTTCAGGTGTTTCTTCTTCATTTCTACTTTCTCGTTATCGTCTTCTTCTTCTTCTTCTTCTTCTTCTTCTTCTTCTTCTTCTTCTTCTTCTTCTTCTTCTTCAGGTGTTTCTTCTTCATTTTTCCTTTCTCGTTATCTTCTTCTTATTTTCTTCTTCTTCTTCTTCTTCTTCTTCTTCTTCTTCTTCTTCTTCTTCTTCTTCTTCTTCTTCTTCAGGTGTTTCTTCTTCATTTCTCCTTTCTCGTTATCGTCTTCTTCTTCTTCTTCTTCTTCTTCTTGTTCTTCTTCTTCTTCTTCTTCTTCTTCTTCTTCTTCTTCTTCTTCAGGTGTTTCTTCTTCATTTCTCCTTTCTCGTTATCGTTTTCTTCTTCTTCTTCTTCTTCTTCTTCGGGTGTTTCTTCTTCATTTCTTCTTTCTCATTATCGTCTTATTCTTCTTCTTCATCTTCTTCTTCTTCTTCTTCTTCTTCTTCAGGTGTTTCTTCTTCATTTGTCCTTTCTCGTTATCGTCTTCTTCTTCATCTTCTTCTTCTTCTTCAGGTGTTTCTTCTTCATTTCTCCTTTCTCGTTATCGTCTTCTTCTTCTTCTTCTTCTTCTTCTTCTTCTTCTTCTTCTTCTTCTTCACCTTCTTCTTCTTCAGGTGTTTCTTCTTCATTTCTCCTTTCTCGTTATCGTCTTCTTCTCCTTCTTCTTCTTCAGGTGTTTCTTCTTCATTTCTACTTTCTCGTTATCGTCTTCTTCTTCTTCTTCTTCTTCTTCTTCAGGTGTTTCTTCTTCATTTTTCCTTTCTCGTTATCTTCTTCTTCTTTTTTTCTTCTTCTTCTTCTTCTTCTTCTTCTTCTTCTTCTTCTTCTTCTTCTTCTTCTTCTTCTTCTTCTTCTTCTTCTTCTTCTTCAGGTGTTTCTTTTTCATTTCTCCTTTCTCGTTATCGTCATCTTCTTCTTCTTCTTCTTCAGCTGTTTCTTCTTCAGTTCTCCTTTCTCGTTATCGTCGTCTTCATCTTCTTCTTCTTCTGGTGTTTCTTCTTCATTTCTCCTTTCTCGTTATCGTCTTCTTCTTCTTCTTCTTCTTCTTCTTCAGGTGTTTCTTCTTCATTTCTCCTTTCTCGTTATTGTCTTCTTCTTCTTCTTCAGGTGTTTCTTCTTCATTTCTCCATTCTCCTTTCTCGTTATCGTCTTCTTCTTCTTCTTCTTCTTCTTCTTCTTCTTCTTCTTCTTCTTCTTCTTCTTCTTCTTCTTCTTCTTCAGGTGTTTCTTCTTCATTTCTCCTTTCTCGTTATTGTCTTCTTCTTCTTCTTCTTCTTCTTCTTCTTCTTCTTCACCTTCTTCTTCTTCAGGTGTTTCTTCTTCATTTCTCCTTTCTCGTTATCGTCTTCTTCTTCTTCTTCTTCTTCTTCTTCTTCTTCTTCTTCTTCTTCTTCTTCTTCTTCAGGTGTTTCTTCTTAATTTCTCCTTTCTTATTATCGTCTTCTTCTTCTTCTTCTTCTTCTTCTTCTTCTTCTTCTTCTTCTTCTTCTTCTTCTTCTTCTTCTTCAGGTGTTTCTTCTTCATTTCTCCTTTCTCGTTATCGTCTTCTTCTTCTTCTTCTTCTTCTTCTTCTTGTTCTTCTTCTTCTTCTTCTTCTTCTTCTTCTTCTTCTTCTGGTGTTTCTTCTTCATTTCTCCTTTCTCGTTATCGTCTTCTTCTTCTTCTTCTTCTTCTTCTTCTTCTTCTTCTTCTTCTTCTTCTTCTTCAGGTGTTTCTTCTTCATTTCTACTTTCTCGTTATCGTCTTCTTCTTCTCCTTCTTCTTCTTCTTCTTCTTCTTCTTCTTCTTCTTCTTCTTCTTCTTCTTCAGGTGTGTCTTCTTCATTTCTCCTTTCTCCTTTCTCGTTATCGTCTTCTTCTTCTTCTTCTTCTTCTTCTTCTTCTTCTTCTTCTTCTTCTTCTTCAGGTGTTTCTTCTTCATTTCTCCTTTCTCGTTATTGTCTTCTTCTTCTTCTTCTTCTTCTTCTTCTTCTTCTTCACCTTCTTCTTCTTCAGGTGTTTCTTCTTCATTTCTCCTTTCTCGTTATCGTCTTCTTCTTCTTCTTCTTCTTCTTCTTCTTCTTCTTCTTCTTCTTCAGGTGTTTCTTCTTAATTTCTCCTTTCTTATTATCGTCTTCTTCTTCTTCTTCTTCTTCTTCAGGTGTTTCTTCTTCATTTCTCCTTTCTCGTTATCGTCTTCTTCTTCTTCTTCTTCTTGTTCTTCTTCTTCTTCTTCTTCTTCTTCTTCTTCTTCTTCTGGTGTTTCTTCTTCATTTCTCCTTTCTCGTTATCGTCTTCTTCTTCTTCTTCTTCTTCTTCTTCTTCTTCTTCTTCTTCTTCTTCTTCAGGTGTTTCTTCTTCATTTTTCCTTTCTCGTTATCTTCTTCTTCTTTTTCTTCTTCTTCTTCTTCTTCTTCTTCTTCTTCTTCTTCTTCTTCTTCTTCTTCTTCTTCTTCTTCTTCTTCTTCTTCTTCTTCTTCAGGTGTTTCTTTTTCATTTCTCCTTTCTCGTTATCGTCATCTTCTTCTTCTTCTTCTTCAGCTGTTTCTTCTTCAGTTCTCCTTTCTCGTTATCGTCGTCTTCATCTTCTTCTTCTTCTGGTGTTTCTTCTTCATTTCTCCTTTCTCGTTATCGTCTTCTTCTTCTTCTTCTTCTTCTTCTTCAGGTGTTTCTTCTTCATTTCTCCTTTCTCGTTATTGTCTTCTTCTTCTTCTTCAGGTGTTTCTTCTTCATTTCTCCATTCTCCTTTCTCGTTATCGTCTTCTTCTTCTTCTTCTTCTTCTTCTTCTTCTTCTTTTTTTCTTCTTCTTCTTCTTCTTCTTCAGGTGTTTCTTCTTCATTTCTCCTTTCTCGTTATTGTCTTCTTCTTCTTCTTCTTCTTCTTCTTCTTCTTCTTCACCTTCTTCTTCTTCAGGTGTTTCTTCTTCATTTCTCCTTTCTCGTTATCGTCTTCTTCTTCTTCTTCTTCTTCTTCTTCTTCTTCTTCTTCTTCTTCTTCAGGTGTTTCTTCTTAATTTCTCCTTTCTTATTATCGTCTTCTTCTTCTTCTTCTTCTTCTTCTTCTTCTTCTTCTTCTTCTTCTTCTTCTTCTTCTTCTTCTTCAGGTGTTTCTTCTTCATTTCTCCTTTCTCGTTATCGTCTTCTTCTTCTTCTTCTTCTTCTTCTTGTTCTTCTTCTTCTTCTTCTTCTTCTTCTTCTTCTGGTGTTTCTTCTTCATTTCTCCTTTCTCGTTATCGTCTTCTTCTTCTTCTTCTTCTTCTTCTTCTTCTTCTTCTTCTTCTTCTTCTTCTTCTTCTTCAGGTGTTTCTTCTTCATTTCTACTTTCTCGTTATCGTCTTCTTCTTCTCCTTCTTCTTCTTCTTCTTCTTCTTCTTCTTCTTCTTCTTCTTCTTCTTCTTCTTCTTCAGGTGTGTCTTCTTCATTTCTCCTTTCTCCTTTCTCGTTATCGTCTTCTTCTTCTTCTTCTTCTTCTTCTTCTTCTTCTTCTTCTTCTTCTTCTTCTTCTTCTTCAGGTGTTTCTTCTTCATTTCTCCTTTCTCGTTATTGTCTTCTTCTTCTTCTTCTTCTTCTTCTTCTTCTTCTTCACCTTCTTCTTCTTCAGGTGTTTCTTCTTCATTTCTCCTTTCTCGTTATCGTCTTCTTCTTCTTCTTCTTCTTCTTCTTCTTCTTCTTCTTCTTCTTCAGGTGTTTCTTCTTAATTTCTCCTTTCTTATTATCGTCTTCTTCTTCTTCTTCTTCTTCTTCAGGTGTTTCTTCTTCATTTCTCCTTTCTCGTTATCGTCTTCTTCTTCTTCTTCTTCTTGTTCTTCTTCTTCTTCTTCTTCTTCTTCTTCTTCTTCTTCTTCTTCTGGTGTTTCTTCTTCATTTCTCCTTTCTCGTTATCGTCTTCTTCTTCTTCTTCTTCTTCTTCTTCTTCTTCTTCTTCTTCTTCTTCTTCTTCTTCTTCTTCTTCTTCTTCTTCTTCAGGTGTTTCTTCTTCATTTTTCCTTACTCGTTATCTTCTTCTTCTTCTTCTTCTTCTTCTTCTTCTTCTTCTTCTTCTTCTTCTTCTTCTTCTTCTTCTTCTTCTTCTTCTTCTTCAGGTGTTTCTTTTTCATTTCTCCTTTCTCGTTATCTTCATCTTCTTCTTCTTCTTCTTCAGCTGTTTCTTCTTCATTTCTCCTTTCTCGTTATCGTCTTCTTCTTCTCCTTCTTCTTCTTCTTCAGGTGTTTCTTCTTCATTTCTCCTTTCTCGTTATCGTCTTCTTCTTCTTCTTCTTCTTCTTCATCTTCTTCTTCTTCTTCTTCTTCTTCTTCTTCTCCTTCTTCTTCAGGTGTTTCTTTTTCATTTCTCCTTTCTCGTTATCTTCTTCTTCTTCTTCTTCTTCTTCATCTTCTTCTTCTTCTTCTTCTTCTTCAGGTGTTTCTTCTTCATTTCTTCTTTCTCATTATCGTCTTATTCTTCTTCTTCATCTTCTTCTTCTTCTTCTTCTTCTTCTTCAGGTGTTTCTTCTTCATTTCTCCTTTCTCGTTATCGTCTTCTTCTTCTTCTTCTTCTTCTTCTTCTTCTTCTTCAGGTGTTTCTTCTTCATTTCTCCTTTCTCGTTATCGTTTTCTTCTTCTTCTTCTTCTTCAGGTGTTTCTTCTTCATTTCTCCATTCTCGTTATCGTCTTCTTCTTCTTCTTCTTCTTCTTCTTCTTCTTCTTCTTCTTCTTCTTCTTCTTCTGCAGGTGTTTCTTCTTCATTTCTCCTTTCTTGTTATCGTCTTCTTCTTGTTCTTCTTCTTCTTCTTCTTCTTCTTCTTCTTCTTCTTCTTCTTCTTCTTCTTCAGGTGTTTCTTCTTCATTTCTCCTTTCTCGTTATCGTATTCTTCTTCTTCTTCTTCTTCTTCTTCTTCTTCTTCTTCTTCTGGTGTTTCTTCTTCATTTCTCCTTTCTCGTTATCGTCTTCTTCTTCTTCTTCTTCTGCTTTTTCTTCTTCTTCTTCTTCTTCTTCTTCAGGTGTTTCTTCTTCATTTCTCCTTTCTCGTTATCGTCTTCTTCTTCTTCTTCTTCTTCTTCTTCTTCTTCTTCTTCTTCTTCTTCAGGTGTTTCTTCTTCATTTCTCCTTTCTCGTTATCGTCTTCTTCTTCTTCTTCTTCTTCTTCTTCTTCAGGTGTTTCTTCTTCATTTCTCCTTTCTCGTTATCGTCTTCTTCTTCTTCTTCTTCTTCAGGTGTTTCTTCTTCATTTCTCCTTTCTCGTTATCGTTTTCTTCTTCTTCTTCTTCTTCTTCTTCGGGTGTTTCTTCTTCATTTCTTCTTTCTCATTATCGTCTTATTCTTCTTCTTCATCTTCTTCTTCTTCTTCTTCTTCTTCTTCAGGTGTTTCTTCTTCATTTGTCCTTTCTCGTTATCGTCTTCTTCTTCTTCTTCTTCTTCTTCTTCTTCTTCTTCTTCTTCTTCTTCTTCTTCACCTTCTTCTTCTTCAGGTGTTTCTTCTTCATTTCTCCTTTCTCGTTATCGTCTTCTTCTTCTCCTTCTTCTTCTTCAGGTGTTTCTTCTTCATTTCTACTTTCTCGTTATCGTCTTCTTCTTCTTCTTCTTCTTCTTCTTCAGGTGTTTTTTCTTCATTTTTCCTTTCTCGTTATCTTCTTCTTCTTCTTCTTCTTCTTCTTCTTCTTCTTCTTCTTCTTCTTCTTCTTCAGGTGTTTCTTTTTCATTTCTCCTTTCTCGTTATCGTCATCTTCTTCTTCTTCTTCTTCAGCTGTTTCTTCTTCATTTCTCCTTTCTCGTTATCGTCTTCTTCTTCTCCTTCTTCTTCTTCTTCAGGTGTTTCTTCTTCATTTCTCCTTTCTCGTTATCGTCTTCTTCTTCTTCTTCTTCTTCTTCTTCATCTTCTTCTTCTTCTTCTTCTTCTTCTTCTTCTCCTTCTTCTTCAGGTGTTTCTTTTTCATTTCTCCTTTCTCGTTATCGTCTTCTTCTTCTTCTTCTTCTTCATCTTCTTCTTCTTCTTCTTCTTCTTCTTCAGGTGTTTCTTCTTCATTTCTCCTTTCTCGTTATTGTCTTCTTCTTCTTCAGGTGTTTCTTCTTCATTTCTTCTTTCTCGTTATCGTCTTCTTCTTCTTCTTCTTCTTCTTCTTCATCTTCTTCTTCTTCTTCTTCTTCTTCTTCTTCTCCTTCTTCTTCAGGTGTTTCTTTTTCATTTCTCCTTTCTCGTTATCGTCTTCTTCTTCTTCTTCTTCTTCTTCTTCTTCAGGTGTTTCTTCTTCATTTCTCCTTTCTCGTTATTGTCTTCTTCTTCTTCAGGTGTTTCTTCTTCATTTCTTCTTTCTCATTATCGTCTTATTCTTCTTCTTCATCTTCTTCTTCTTCTTCTTCTTCTTCTTCAGGTGTTTCTTCTTCATTTCTCCTTTCTCGTTATCGTCTTCTTCTTCTTCTTCTTCTTCTTCTTCTTCTTCTTCAGGTGTTTCTTCTTCATTTCTCCTTTCTCGTTATCGTCTTCTTCTTCTTCTTCTTCTTCTTCTTCTTCTTCAGGTGTTTCTTCTTCATTTCTCCTTTCTCGTTATTGTCTTCTTCTTCTTCTTCAGGTGTTTCTTCTTCATTTCTTCTTTCTCATTATCGTCTTATTCTTCTTCTTCATCTTCTTCTTCTTCTTCTTCTTCTTCAGGTGTTTCTTCTTCATTTCTCCTTTCTCGTTATCGTCTTCTTCTTCTTCTTCTTCTTCTTCTTCTTCTTCTTCTTCTTCTTCTTCTTCAGGTGTTTCTTCTTCATTTCTCCTTTCTCGTTATCGTCTTCTTCTTCTTCTTCTTCTTCTTCTTCTTCCTCTTCTTCTTCTTCTTCTTCTTCTTCTTCTTCAGGTGTTTCTTCTTCATTTCTCCATTCTCGTCTTCTTCTTCTTCTTCTTCTTCTTCTTCTTCTTCTTCTTCTTCTCCTTCTTCTTCTTCTTCTTCTTCTTCTTCTTCTTCTTCTTCTTCTTCTTCAGGTGTTTCTTCTTCATTTCTCCTTTCTCGTTATCGTCTTCTTCTTCTTCTTCAGGTGTTTCTTCTTCATTTCTCCTTTCTCATTATCGTCTTCTTCTTCTTCTTCAGGTGTTTCTTCATTTCTTCTTTCTCGATATCGTCTTCTTCTTCTTCTTCTTCTTCTTCTTCTTCTTCTTCTTCTTCTTCTTCTTCTTCTTCTTCTTCAGGTGTTTCTTCTTCATTTCTCCTTTCTCGTTATCGTCTTCTTCTTCTTCTTCTTCAGGTGTTTCTTCTTCATTTCTCCTTTCTCGTTATCGTCTTCTTCTTCTCCTTCTTCTTCTTCTTCTTCTTCTTCTTCAGGTGTTTCTTCTTCATTTCTCCTTTCTCGTTATCGTCTTCTTCTTCTTCT
>JBAGBL010000038.1:527500-540000 GCA_036873955.1 Mergus octosetaceus
CTTCTTCTTCAGGTGTTTCTTCTTCATTTCTCCTTTCTCGTTATCGTCTTCTTCTTCTTCTTCTTCTTCAGGTGTTTCTTCTTCATTTCTCCTTTCTCGTTATCGTTTTCTTCTTCTTCTTCTTCTTCTTCTTCGGGTGTTTCTTCTTCATTTCTTCTTTCTCATTATCGTCTTATTCTTCTTCTTCATCTTCTTCTTCTTCTTCTTCTTCTTCTTCAGGTGTTTCTTCTTCATTTGTCCTTTCTCGTTATCGTCTTCTTCTTCATCTTCTTCTTCTTCTTCAGGTGTTTCTTCTTCATTTCTCCTTTCTCGTTATCGTCTTCTTCTTCTTCTTCTTCTTCTTCTTCTTCTTCTTCTTCTTCTTCTTCTTCTTCTTCTTCAGGTGTTTCTTCTTCATTTCTCCTTTCTCGTTATTGTCTTCTTCTTCTTCTTCAGGTGTTTCTTCTTCATTTCTTCTTTCTCATTATCGTCTTATTCTTCTTCTTCATCTTCTTCTTCTTCTTCTTCTTCTTCAGGTGTTTCTTCTTCATTTCTCCTTTCTCGTTATCGTCTTCTTCTTCTTCTTCTTCTTCTTCTTCTTCAGGTGTTTCTTCTTCATTTCTCCTTTCTCGTTATCGTCTTCTTCTTCTTCTTCTTCTTCAGGTGTTTCTTCTTCATTTCTCCTTTCTCGTTATCGTTTTCTTCTTCTTCTTCTTCTTCAGGTGTTTCTTCTTCATTTCTCCTTTCTCGTTATCGTCTTCTTCTTCTTCTTCTTCTTCTTCTTCTTCTTCTTCTTCTTCTTCTTCAGGTGTTTCTTCTTCATTTCTCCTTTCTCGTTATCGTCTTCTTCTTCTCCTTCTTCTTCTTCTTCTTCTTCTTCTTCAGGTGTTTCTTCTTCATTTCTCCTTTCTCGTTATCGTCTTCTTCTTCTTCTTCTTCTTCTTCTTCTTCTTCTTCTTCTTCTTCTTCTTCTTCTTCTTCTTCTTCAGGTGTTTCTTCTTCATTTCTCCTTTCTCGTTATCGTCTTCTTCTTCTTCTTCTTCTTCTTCTTCTTCTTCTTCTTCTTCTTCTTCACCTTCTTCTTCTTCAGGTGTTTCTTCTTCATTTCTCCTTTCTCGTTATCGTCTTCTTCTTCTTCTTCTTCTTCTTCTTCTTCTTCTTCTTCTTCAGGTGTTTCTTCTTCATTTCTCCTTTCTCGTTATCGTCTTCTTCTTCTTCTTCTTCTTCTTCTTCTTCTTCTTCAGGTGTTTCTTCTTCATTTCTCCTTTCTCGTTATCGTCTTCTTCTTCTTCTTCTTCTTCTTCTTCTTCTTCTTCTTCTTCTTCTTCTTCTTCTTCTTCTTCTTCTTCAGGTGTTTCTTCTTCATTTCTCCTTTCTCGTTATCGTCTTCTTCTTCTTCTTCTTCTTCTTCTTCTTCTTCTTCTTCTTCTTCTTCTTCTTCTTCTTCTTCTTCTTCAGGTGTTTCTTCTTCATTTCTCCTTTCTCGTTATCGTCTTCTTCTTCTTCTTCTTCTTCTTCTTCTTCTTCTTCTTCTTCTTCTTCTTCTTCTTCTTCTTCAGGTGTTTCTTCTTCATTTCTACTTTCTCGTTATCGTCTTCTTCTTCTTCTTCTTCTTCTTCTTCTTCTTCTCCTTCTTCTTCAGGTGTTTCTTCTTCATTTCTCCTTTCTCGTTATCTTCTTCTTCTTCTTCTTCTTCTTCTTCTTCTTCTTCTTCTTCTTCTTCTTCTTCTTCTTCTTCTTCTTCAGGTGTTTCTTCTTCATTTCTCCTTTCTCGTTATCGTCTTCTTCTTCTTCTTCTTCTTCTTCTTCAGGTGTTTCTTCTTCATTTCTCCTTTCTCGTTATCGTCTTCTTCTTCTTCTTCTTCTTCTTCTTCAGGTGTTTCTTCTTCATTTCTCCTTTCTCGTTATCGTCTTCTTCTTCTTCTTCAGGTGTTTCTTCATTTCTTCTTTCTCGATATCGTCTTCTTCTTCTTCTTCTTCTTCTTCTTCTTCTTCTTCTTCTTCTTCTTCTTCTTCTTCTTCTTCTTCTTCTTCTTCAGGTGTTTCTTCTTCATTTCTCCTTTCTCGTTATCGTCTTCTTCTTCTTCTTCTTCAGGTGTTTCTTCTTCATTTCTCCTTTCTCGTTATCGTCTTCTTCTTCTCCTTCTTCTTCTTCTTCTTCTTCTTCTTCTTCAGGTGTTTCTTCTTCATTTCTCCTTTCTCGTTATCGTCTTCTTCTTCTTCTTCTTCTTCTTCTTCTTCTTCTTCTTCTTCTTCTTCTTCTTCTTCTTCTTCTTCAGGTGTTTCTTCTTCATTTCTCCTTTCTCGTTATCGTCTTCTTCTTCTTCTTCTTCTTCTTCTTCTTCTTCTTCTTCTTCTTCACCTTCTTCTTCTTCAGGTGTTTCTTCTTCATTTCTCCTTTCTCGTTATCGTCTTCTTCTTCTTCTTCTTCTTCTTCTTCTTCTTCTTCTTCTTCAGGTGTTTCTTCTTCATTTCTCCTTTCTCGTTATCGTCTTCTTCTTCTTCTTCTTCTTCTTCTTCTTCTTCTTCTTCTTCTTCTTCTTCTTCTTCAGGTGTTTCTTCTTCATTTCTCCTTTCTCGTTATCGTCTTCTTCTTCTTCTTCTTCTTCTTCTTCTTCTTCTTCTTCTTCTTCTTCTTCTTCAGGTGTTTCTACTTCATTTCTCCTTTCTCGTTATCGTCTTCTTCTTCTTCTTCTTCTTCTTCTTCTTCTTCTTCTTCTTCTTCTTCTTCAGGTGTTTCTTCTTCATTTCTCCTTTCTCGTTATCGTCTTCTTCTTCTTCTTCTTCTTCTTCTTCTTCTTCTTCTTCTTCTTCTTCTTCAGGTGTTTCTTCTTCATTTCTACTTTCTCGTTATCGTCTTCTTCTTCTTCTTCTTCTTCTTCTTCTTCTTCTTCTTCTTCTTCTTCTTCTTCTCCTTCTTCTTCAGGTGTTTCTTCTTCATTTCTCCTTTCTCGTTATCTTCTTCTTCTTCTTCTTCTTCTTCTTCTTCTTCTTCTTCTTCTTCTTCTTCTTCTTCTTCAGGTGTTTCTTCTTCATTTCTCCTTTCTCGTTATCGTCTTCTTCTTCTTCTTCTTCTTCTTCTTCAGGTGTTTCTTCTTCATTTCTCCTTTCTCGTTATCGTCTTCTTCTTCTTCTTCTTCTTCTTCTTCAGGTGTTTCTTCTTCATTTCTCCTTTCTCGTTATCGTCTTCTTCTTCTTCTTCTTCTTCTTCTTCTTCTTCTTCTTCTTCTTCTTCTTCTTCTTCTTCAGGTGTTTCTTCTTCATTTCTACTTTCTCGTTATCGTCTTCTTCTTCTTCTTCTTCTTCTTCTTCTTCTTCTTCTTCTTCTTCTTCTTCTTCAGGTGTTTCTTCTTCATTTCTCCTTTCTCGTTATCGTCTTCTTCTTATTATTATTATTATTATTATTCTTCAGGTGTTTCTTCTTCATTTCTCCTTTCTCGTTATCGTCTTCTTCTTCTTCTTCTTCTTCTTCTTCTTCTTCTTCTTCTTCTTCTTCTTCAGGTGTTTCTTCTTCATTTCTCCTTTCTCGTTATCGTCTTCTTCTTCTTCTTCTTCTTCTTCTTCAGGTGTTTCTTCTTCATTTCTCCTTTCTCGTTATCGTCTTCTTCTTCTTCTTCTTCTTCAGGTGTTTCTTCTTCATTTCTCCTTTCTCGTTATCGTTTTCTTCTTCTTCTTCTTCTTCTTCTTCGGGTGTTTCTTCTTCATTTCTTCTTTCTCATTATCGTCTTATTCTTCTTCTTCATCTTCTTCTTCTTCTTCTTCTTCTTCTTCAGGTGTTTCTTCTTCATTTGTCCTTTCTCGTTATCGTCTTCTTCTTCATCTTCTTCTTCTTCTTCAGGTGTTTCTTCTTCATTTCTCCTTTCTCGTTATCGTCTTCTTCTTCTTCTTCTTCTTCTTCTTCTTCTTCTTCTTCTTCTTCTTCTTCTTCAGGTGTTTCTTCTTCATTTCTCCTTTCTCGTTATTGTCTTCTTCTTCTTCTTCAGGTGTTTCTTCTTCATTTCTTCTTTCTCATTATCGTCTTATTCTTCTTCTTCATCTTCTTCTTCTTCTTCTTCTTCTTCAGGTGTTTCTTCTTCATTTCTCCTTTCTCGTTATCGTCTTCTTCTTCTTCTTCTTCTTCTTCTTCAGGTGTTTCTTCTTCATTTCTCCTTTCTCGTTATCGTCTTCTTCTTCTTCTTCAGGTGTTTCTTCATTTCTTCTTTCTCGATATCGTCTTCTTCTTCTTCTTCTTCTTCTTCTTCTTCTTCTTCTTCTTCTTCTTCTTCTTCTTCTTCTTCTTCTTCTTCTTCAGGTGTTTCTTCTTCATTTCTCCTTTCTCGTTATCGTCTTCTTCTTCTTCTTCTTCAGGTGTTTCTTCTTCATTTCTCCTTTCTCGTTATCGTCTTCTTCTTCTCCTTCTTCTTCTTCTTCTTCTTCTTCTTCTTCAGGTGTTTCTTCTTCATTTCTCCTTTCTCGTTATCGTCTTCTTCTTCTTCTTCTTCTTCTTCTTCTTCTTCTTCTTCTTCTTCTTCTTCTTCTTCTTCTTCTTCTTCAGGTGTTTCTTCTTCATTTCTCCTTTCTCGTTATCGTCTTCTTCTTCTTCTTCTTCTTCTTCTTCTTCTTCTTCTTCTTCTTCTTCTTCACCTTCTTCTTCTTCAGGTGTTTCTTCTTCATTTCTCCTTTCTCGTTATCGTCTTCTTCTTCTTCTTCTTCTTCTTCTTCTTCTTCTTCTTCTTCAGGTGTTTCTTCTTCATTTCTCCTTTCTCGTTATCGTCTTCTTCTTCTTCTTCTTCTTCTTCTTCTTCTTCTTCTTCTTCTTCTTCTTCTTCTTCTTCTTCTTCTTCAGGTGTTTCTTCTTCATTTCTCCTTTCTCGTTATCGTCTTCTTCTTCTTCTTCTTCTTCTTCTTCTTCTTCTTCTTCTTCTTCTTCTTCTTCTTCTTCTTCTTCAGGTGTTTCTACTTCATTTCTCCTTTCTCGTTATCGTCTTCTTCTTCTTCTTCTTCTTCTTCTTCTTCTTCTTCTTCTTCTTCTTCTTCTTCTTCTTCTTCTTCTTCTTCTTCAGGTGTTTCTTCTTCATTTCTCCTTTCTCGTTATCGTCTTCTTCTTCTTCTTCTTCTTCTTCTTCTTCTTCTTCTTCTTCTTCTTCTTCAGGTGTTTCTTCTTCATTTCTACTTTCTCGTTATCGTCTTCTTCTTCTTCTTCTTCTTCTTCTTCTTCTTCTTCTTCTTCTCCTTCTTCTTCAGGTGTTTCTTCTTCATTTCTCCTTTCTCGTTATCTTCTTCTTCTTCTTCTTCTTCTTCTTCTTCTTCTTCTTCTTCTTCTTCTTCTTCTTCTTCTTCTTCAGGTGTTTCTTCTTCATTTCTCCTTTCTCGTTATCGTCTTCTTCTTCTTCTTCTTCTTCTTCTTCAGGTGTTTCTTCTTCATTTCTCCTTTCTCGTTATCGTCTTCTTCTTCTTCTTCTTCTTCTTCTTCAGGTGTTTCTTCTTCATTTCTCCTTTCTCGTTATCGTCTTCTTCTTCTTCTTCTTCTTCTTCTTCTTCTTCTTCTTCTTCTTCTTCTTCTTCAGGTGTTTCTTCTTCATTTCTACTTTCTCGTTATCGTCTTCTTCTTCTTCTTCTTCTTCTTCTTCTTCTTCTTCTTCTTCTTCTTCTTCTTCAGGTGTTTCTTCTTCATTTCTCCTTTCTCGTTATCGTCTTCTTCTTCTTATTATTATTATTATTATTATTCAGGTGTTTCTTCTTCATTTCTCCTTTCTCGTTATCGTCTTCTTCTTCTTCTTCTTCTTCTTCTTCTTCTTCTTCTTCTTCTTCAGGTGTTTCTTCTTCATTTCTCCTTTCTCGTTATCGTCTTCTTCTTCTTCTTCTTCTTCTTCTTCAGGTGTTTCTTCTTCATTTCTCCTTTCTCGTTATCGTCTTCTTCTTCTTCTTCTTCTTCAGGTGTTTCTTCTTCATTTCTCCTTTCTCGTTATCGTTTTCTTCTTCTTCTTCTTCTTCTTCTTCGGGTGTTTCTTCTTCATTTCTTCTTTCTCATTATCGTCTTATTCTTCTTCTTCATCTTCTTCTTCTTCTTCTTCTTCTTCTTCAGGTGTTTCTTCTTCATTTGTCCTTTCTCGTTATCGTCTTCTTCTTCATCTTCTTCTTCTTCTTCAGGTGTTTCTTCTTCATTTCTCCTTTCTCGTTATCGTCTTCTTCTTCTTCTTCTTCTTCTTCTTCTTCTTCTTCTTCTTCTTCTTCTTCTTCAGGTGTTTCTTCTTCATTTCTCCTTTCTCGTTATTGTCTTCTTCTTCTTCTTCAGGTGTTTCTTCTTCATTTCTTCTTTCTCATTATCGTCTTATTCTTCTTCTTCATCTTCTTCTTCTTCTTCTTCTTCTTCAGGTGTTTCTTCTTCATTTCTCCTTTCTCGTTATCGTCTTCTTCTTCTTCTTCTTCTTCTTCTTCTTCAGGTGTTTCTTCTTCATTTCTCCTTTCTCGTTATCGTCTTCTTCTTCTTCTTCTTCTTCAGGTGTTTCTTCTTCATTTCTCCTTTCTCGTTATCGTTTTCTTCTTCTTCTTCTTCTTCAGGTGTTTCTTCTTCATTTCTCCTTTCTCGTTATCGTCTTCTTCTTCTTCTTCTTCTTCTTCTTCTTCTTCTTCTTCTTCAGGTGTTTCTTCTTCATTTCTCCTTTCTCGTTATCGTCTTCTTCTTCTCCTTCTTCTTCTTCTTCTTCTTCTTCTTCAGGTGTTTCTTCTTCATTTCTCCTTTCTCGTTATCGTCTTCTTCTTCTTCTTCTTCTTCTTCTTCTTCTTCTTCTTCTTCTTCTTCTTCTTCTTCTTCTTCTTCAGGTGTTTCTTCTTCATTTCTCCTTTCTCGTTATCGTCTTCTTCTTCTTCTTCTTCTTCTTCTTCTTCTTCTTCTTCTTCTTCTTCACCTTCTTCTTCTTCAGGTGTTTCTTCTTCATTTCTCCTTTCTCGTTATCGTCTTCTTCTTCTTCTTCTTCTTCTTCTTCTTCTTCTTCTTCTTCAGGTGTTTCTTCTTCATTTCTCCTTTCTCGTTATCGTCTTCTTCTTCTTCTTCTTCTTCTTCTTCTTCTTCTTCTTCTTCTTCTTCTTCTTCTTCTTCTTCTTCTTCAGGTGTTTCTTCTTCATTTCTCCTTTCTCGTTATCGTCTTCTTCTTCTTCTTCTTCTTCTTCTTCTTCTTCTTCTTCTTCTTCTTCTTCTTCTTCTTCTTCTTCAGGTGTTTCTTCTTCATTTCTCCTTTCTCGTTATCGTCTTCTTCTTCTTCTTCAGGTGTTTCTTCTTCATTTCTCCTTTCTCGTTATCGTCTTCTTCTTCTTCTTCTTCTTCTTCTTCTTCTTCTTCTTCTTCTTCTTCTTCTTCTTCTTCTTCAGGTGTTTCTTCTTCATTTCTCCTTTCTCGTTATCGTCTTCTTCTTCTTCTTCTTCTTCTTCTTCTTCTTCTTCTTCTTCTTCTTCTTCTTCAGGTGTTTCTTCTTCATTTCTACTTTCTCGTTATCGTCTTCTTCTTCTTCTTCTTCTTCTTCTTCTTCTTCTCCTTCTTCTTCAGGTGTTTCTTCTTCATTTCTCCTTTCTCGTTATCTTCTTCTTCTTCTTCTTCTTCTTCTTCTTCTTCTTCTTCTTCTTCTTCTTCTTCTTCTTCTTCTTCAGGTGTTTCTTCTTCATTTCTCCTTTCTCGTTATCGTCTTCTTCTTCTTCTTCTTCTTCTTCTTCAGGTGTTTCTTCTTCATTTCTCCTTTCTCGTTATCGTCTTCTTCTTCTTCTTCTTCTTCTTCTTCAGGTGTTTCTTCTTCATTTCTCCTTTCTCGTTATCGTCTTCTTCTTCTTCTTCTTCTTCTTCTTCTTCTTCTTCTTCTTCTTCTTCTTCTTCTTCTTCAGGTGTTTCTTCTTCATTTCTACTTTCTCGTTATCGTCTTCTTCTTCTTCTTCTTCTTCTTCTTCTTCTTCTTCTTCTTCTTCTTCAGGTGTTTCTTCTTCATTTCTCCTTTCTCGTTATCGTCTTCTTCTTCTTATTATTATTATTATTCTTCTTCAGGTGTTTCTTCTTCATTTCTCCTTTCTCGTTATCGTCTTCTTCTTCTTCTTCTTCTTCTTCTTCTTCTTCTTCTTCTTCTTCTTCTTCAGGTGTTTCTTCTTCATTTCTCCTTTCTCGTTATCGTCTTCTTCTTCTTCTTCTTCTTCTTCTTCAGGTGTTTCTTCTTCATTTCTCCTTTCTCGTTATCGTCTTCTTCTTCTTCTTCTTCTTCAGGTGTTTCTTCTTCATTTCTCCTTTCTCGTTATCGTTTTCTTCTTCTTCTTCTTCTTCTTCTTCGGGTGTTTCTTCTTCATTTCTTCTTTCTCATTATCGTCTTATTCTTCTTCTTCATCTTCTTCTTCTTCTTCTTCTTCTTCTTCAGGTGTTTCTTCTTCATTTGTCCTTTCTCGTTATCGTCTTCTTCTTCATCTTCTTCTTCTTCTTCAGGTGTTTCTTCTTCATTTCTCCTTTCTCGTTATCGTCTTCTTCTTCTTCTTCTTCTTCTTCTTCTTCTTCTTCTTCTTCTTCTTCTTCTTCTTCTTCTTCTTCTTCAGGTGTTTCTTCTTCATTTCTCCTTTCTCGTTATTGTCTTCTTCTTCTTCTTCAGGTGTTTCTTCTTCATTTCTTCTTTCTCATTATCGTCTTATTCTTCTTCTTCATCTTCTTCTTCTTCTTCTTCTTCTTCAGGTGTTTCTTCTTCATTTCTCCTTTCTCGTTATCGTCTTCTTCTTCTTCTTCTTCTTCTTCTTCTTCAGGTGTTTCTTCTTCATTTCTCCTTTCTCGTTATCGTCTTCTTCTTCTTCTTCTTCTTCAGGTGTTTCTTCTTCATTTCTCCTTTCTCGTTATCGTTTTCTTCTTCTTCTTCTTCTTCAGGTGTTTCTTCTTCATTTCTCCTTTCTCGTTATCGTCTTCTTCTTCTTCTTCTTCTTCTTCTTCTTCTTCTTCTTCTTCAGGTGTTTCTTCTTCATTTCTCCTTTCTTGTTATCGTCTTCTTCTTCTTCTTGTTCTTCTTCTTCTTCTTCTTCCTCTTCTTCTTCTTCTTCTTCAGGTGTTTCTTCTTCATTTCTCCTTTCTCGTTATCGTCTTCTTCTTCTTCTTCTTCTTCTTCTTGTTCTTCTTCTTCTTCTTCTTCTTCTTCTTCTGGTGTTTCTTCTTCATTTCTCCTTTCTCGTTATCGTCTTCTTCTTCTTCTTCTTCTTCTTTTTCTTCTTCTTCTTCTTCTTCTTCTTCTTCAGGTGTTTCTTCTTCATTTCTCCTTTCTCGTTATCGTCTTCTTCTTCTTCTTCTTCTTCTTCTTCACCTTCTTCTTCTTCAGGTGTTTCTTCTTCATTTCTCCTTTCTCGTTATCGTCTTCTTCTTCTTCTTCTTCTTCTTCTTCTTCTTCTTCTTCTTCTTCAGGTGTTTCTTCTTAATTTCTCCTTTCTTATTATCGTCTTCTTCTTCTTCTTCTTCTTCTTCTTCTTCTTCTTCTTCTTCTTCTTCTTCAGGTGTTTCTTCTTCATTTCTCCTTTCTCGTTATCGTCTTCTTCTTCTTCTTCTTCTTCTTCTTCTTCTTCTTCTTCTTCTTCTTCTTCTTCTTCTTCTTCTGGTGTTTCTTCTTCATTTCTCCTTTCTCGTTATCGTCTTCTTCTTCTTCTTCTTCTTCTTCTTCTTCTTCTTCTTCTTCTTCAGGTGTTTCTTCTTCATTTCTACTTTCTCGTTATCGTCTTCTTCTTCTTCTTCTTCTTCTTCTTCTTCTTCTTCTTCTTCTTCTTCTTCTTCTTCAGGTGTTTCTTCTTCATTTCTCCTTTCTCCTTTCTCGTTATCGTCTTCTTCTTCTTCTTCTTCTTCTTCTTCTTCTTCTTCTTCTTCTTCTTCTTCTTCTTCTTCTTCTTCTTCAGGTGTTTCTTCTTCATTTCTCCTTTCTCCTTTCTCGTTATCGTCTTCTTCTTCTTCTTCTTCTTCTTCTTCTTCTTCTTCTTCTTCTTCTTCTTCTTCTTCAGGTGTTTCTTCTTCATTTCTCCTTTCTCGTTATCGTTTTCTTCTTCTTCTTCTTCTTCTTCTTCGGGTGTTTCTTCTTCATTTCTTCTTTCTCATTATCGTCTTATTCTTCTTCTTCATCTTCTTCTTCTTCTTCTTCTTCTTCTTCTTCTTCAGGTGTTTCTTCTTCATTTGTCCTTTCTCGTTATCGTTTTTTCTTCTTCATCTTCTTCTTCTTCTTCAGGTGTTTCTTCTTCATTTCTCCTTTCTCGTTATCGTCTTCTTCTTCTTCTTCTTCTTCTTCTTCTTCTTCTTCTTCTTCTTCTTCACCTTCTTCTTCTTCAGGTGTTTCTTCTTCATTTCTCCTTTCTCGTTATCGTCTTCTTCTCCTTCTTCTTCTTCAGGTGTTTCTTCTTCATTTCTACTTTCTCGTTATCGTCTTCTTCTTCTTCTTCTTCTTCTTCTTCTTCAGGTGTTTCTTCTTCATTTTTCCTTTCTCGTTATCTTCTTCTTCTTTTTTTCTTCTTCTTCTTCTTCTTCTTCTTCTTCTTCTTCTTCTTCTTCTTCTTCTTCTTCTTCTTCTTCTTCTTCTTCAGGTGTTTCTTTTTCATTTCTCCTTTCTCGTTATCGTCATCTTCTTCTTCTTCTTCTTCAGCTGTTTCTTCTTCAGTTCTCCTTTCTCGTTATCGTCGTCTTCATCTTCTTCTTCTTCTGGTGTTTCTTCTTCATTTCTCCTTTCTCGTTATCGTCTTCTTCTTCTTCTTCTTCTTCTTCTTCAGGTGTTTCTTCTTCATTTCTCCTTTCTCGTTATTGTCTTCTTCTTCTTCTTCAGGTGTTTCTTCTTCATTTCTTCTTTCTCATTATCGTCTTATTCTTCTTCTTCATCTTCTTCTTCTTCTTCTTCAGGTGTTTCTTCTTCATTTCTCCTTTCTCCTTTCTCGTTATCGTCTTCTTCTTCTTCTTCTTCTTCTTCTTCTTCTTCTTCTTCTTCTTCTTCTTCTTCAGGTGTTTCTTCTTCATTTCTCCTTTCTCGTTATTGTCTTCTTCTTCTTCTTCTTCTTCTTCTTCTTCTTCTTCACCTTCTTCTCCTTCAGGTGTTTCTTCTTCATTTCTCCTTTCTCGTTATCGTCTTCTTCTTCTTCTTCTTCTTCTTCTTCTTCTTCTTCTTCTTCTTCTTCTTCTTCTTCTTCAGGTGTTTCTTCTTAATTTCTCCTTTCTTATTATCGTCTTCTTCTTCTTCTTCTTCTTCTTCTTCTTCTTCTTCTTCTTCTTCTTCTTCTTCTTCTTCTTCTTCAGGTGTTTCTTCTTCATTTCTACTTTCTCGTTATCGTCTTCTTCTTCTTCTTCTTCTTCTTCTTGTTCTTCTTCTTCTTCTTCTTCTTCTTCTTCTTCTTCTTCTGGTGTTTCTTCTTCATTTCTCCTTTCTCGTTATCGTCTTCTTCTTCTTCTTCTTCTTCTTCTTCTTCTTCTTCTTCTTCTTCTTCTTCTTCTTCTTCTTCTTCTTCTTCAGGTGTTTCTTCTTCATTTCTCCTTTCTTATTATCGTCTTCTTCTTCTTCTTCTTCTTCTTCTTCTTCTTCTTCTTCTTCAGGTGTTTCTTCTTAATTTCTCCTTTCTTATTATCGTCTTCTTCTTCTTCTTCTTCTTCTTCTTCTTCTTCTTCTTCTTCTTCTTCTTCTTCTTCAGGTGTTTCTTCTTCATTTCTCCTTTCTCGTTATCGTCTTCTTCTTCTTCTTCTTCTTCTTCTTGTTCTTCTTCTTCTTCTTCTTCTTCTTCTTCTTCTTCTTCTGGTGTTTCTTCTTCATTTCTCCTTTCTCGTTATCGTCTTCTTCTTCTTCTTCTTCTTCTTCTTCTTCTTCTTCTTCTTCTTCTTCTTCTTCTTCAGGTGTTTCTTCTTCATTTTTCCTTTCTCGTTATCTTCTTCTTCTTCTTCTTCTTCTTCTTCTTCTTCTTCTTCTTCTTCTTCTTCTTCTTCTTCTTCTTCTTCTTCTTCAGGTGTTTCTTTTTCATTTCTCCTTTCTCGTTATCGTCATCTTCTTCTTCTTCTTCTTCAGCTGTTTCTTCTTCATTTCTCCTTTCTCGTTATCGTCTTCTTCTTCTCCTTCTTCTTCTTCTTCAGGTGTTTCTTCTTCATTTCTCCTTTCTCGTTATCGTCTTCTTCTTCTTCTTCTTCTTCTTCTTCATCTTCTTCTTCTTCTTCTTCTTCTTCTTCTTCTCCTTCTTCTTCAGGTGTTTCTTTTTCATTTCTCCTTTCTCGTTATCTTCTTCTTCTTCTTCTTCTTCTTCATCTTCTTCTTCTTCTTCTTCTTCTTCAGGTGTTTCTTCTTCATTTCTCCTTTCTCGTTATCATCTTCTTCTTCTTTTCTTCTTCTTCTTCAGGTGTTTCTTCTTCATTTCTCCTTTCTCGTTATTGTCTTCTTCTTCTTCTTCAGGTGTTTCTTCTTCATTTCTTCTTTCTCATTATCGTCTTATTCTTCTTCTTCATCTTCTTCTTCTTCTTCTTCTTCTTCTTCAGGTGTTTCTTCTTCATTTCTCCTTTCTCGTTATCGTCTTCTTCTTCTTCTTCTTCTTCTTCT
>JBAGBL010000038.1:557500-562500 GCA_036873955.1 Mergus octosetaceus
TTATCGTCTTATTCTTCTTCTTCATCTTCTTCTTCTTCTTCTTCTTCTTCTTCAGGTGTTTCTTCTTCATTTCTCCTTTCTCGTTATCGTCTTCTTCTTCTTCTTCTTCTTCTTCTTCTTCTTCTTCTTCTTCAGGTGTTTCTTCTTCATTTCTCCTTTCTCGTTATCGTCTTCTTCTTCTTCTTCTTCTTCTTCTTCAGGTGTTTCTTCTTCATTTCTCCTTTCTCGTTATTGTCTTCTTCTTCTTCTTCAGGTGTTTCTTCTTCATTTCTTCTTTCTCATTATCGTCTTATTCTTCTTCTTCATCTTCTTCTTCTTCTTCTTCTTCTTCAGGTGTTTCTTCTTCATTTCTCCTTTCTCGTTATCGTCTTCTTCTTCTTCTTCTTCTTCTTCTTCTTCTTCTTCTTCTTCTTCTTCTTCTTCTTCTTCAGGTGTTTCTTCTTCATTTCTCCTTTCTCGTTATCGTCTTCTTCTTCTTCTTCTTCTTCTTCTTCTTCTTCTTCTTCTTCTTCTTCTTCTTCTTCTTCTTCTTCTTCTTCAGGTGTTTCTTCTTCATTTCTCCTTTCTCGTCTTCTTCTTCTTCTTCTTCTTCTTCTTCTTCTTCTTCTTCTTCTTCTTCTTCTTCTTCTTCTTCTTCTTCAGGTGTTTCTTCTTCATTTCTCCTTTCTCGTTATCGTCTTCTTCTTCTCCTTCTTCAGGTGTTTCTTCTTCATTTCTCCTTTCTCGTTATCGTCTTCTTCTTCTTCTTCAGGTGTTTCTTCATTTCTTCTTTCTCGATATCGTCTTCTTCTTCTTCTTCTTCTTCTTCTTCTTCTTCTTCTTCTTCTTCTTCTTCTTCTTCTTCTTCAGGTGTTTCTTCTTCATTTCTCCTTTCTCGTTATCGTCTTCTTCTTCTTCTTCTTCAGGTGTTTCTTCTTCATTTCTCCTTTCTCGTTATCGTCTTCTTCTTCTCCTTCTTCTTCTTCTTCAGGTGTTTCTTCTTCATTTCTCCTTTCTCGTTATCGTCTTCTTCTTCTTCTTCTTCTTCTTCTTCTTCTTCTTCTTCAGGTGTTTCTTCTTCATTTCTCCTTTCTCGTTATCGTCTTCTTCTTCTTCTTCTTCTTCTTCTTCTTCTTCTTCTTCTTCTTCTTCTTCTTCTTCTTCAGGTGTTTCTTCTTCATTTCTCCTTTCTCGTTATCGTCTTCTTCTTCTTCTTCTTCTTCTTCTTCTTCTTCTTCTTCTTCTTCTTCTTCTTCTTCTTCTTCAGGTGTTTCTTCTTCATTTCTCCTTTCTCGTTATCGTCTTCTTCTTCTTCTTCTTCTTCTTCTTCTTCTTCTTCTTCTTCTTCTTCTTCTTCTTCTTCAGGTGTTTCTTCTTCATTTCTCCTTTCTCGTTATCGTCTTCTTCTTCTTCTTCTTCTTCTTCTTCAGGTGTTTCTTCTTCATTTCTCCTTTCTCGTTATCATCTTCTTCTTCTTCTTCTTCTTCTTCTTCAGGTGTTTCTTCTTCATTTCTCCTTTCTCGTTATCGTCTTCTTCTTCTTCTTCTTCTTCTTCTTCTTCAGGTGTTTCTTCTTCATTTCTACTTTCTCGTTATCGTCTTCTTCTTCTTCTTCTTCTTCTTCTTCTTCTTCTTCTTCTTCAGGTGTTTCTTCTTCATTTCTCCTTTCTCGTCTTCTTCTTCTTCTTCTTCTTCTTCTTCTTCTTCTTCTTCTTCTTCTTCTTCTTCTTCTTCAGGTGTTTCTTCTTCATTTCTCCTTTCTCGTTATCGTCTTCTTCTTCTTCTTCTTCAGGTGTTTCTTCTTCATTTTTCCTTTCTCGTTATCGTCTTCTTCTTCTTCTTCAGGTGTTTCTTCATTTCTTCTTTCTCGATATCGTCTTCTTCTTCTTCTTCTTCTTCTTCTTCTTCTTCTTCTTCTTCTTCTTCTTCTTCTTCTTCTTCTTCTTCTTCTTCTTCTTCAGGTGTTTCTTCTTCATTTCTCCTTTCTCGTTATCGTCTTCTTCTTCTTCTTCTTCAGGTGTTTCTTC
Organism: Mergus octosetaceus; assembly: GCA_036873955.1. Classification (NCBI taxonomy): domain Eukaryota; kingdom Metazoa; phylum Chordata; class Aves; order Anseriformes; family Anatidae; genus Mergus; species Mergus octosetaceus. The sequence goes on from JBAGBL010000038.1 coordinate 559,506, forward strand.
TTCATTTCTCCTTTCTCGTTATCGTCTTCTTCTTCTTCTTCTTCTTCATCTTCTTCTTCTTCTTCTTCTTCTTCTTCTTCTTCTCCTTCTTCTTCAGGTGTTTCTTTTTCATTTCTCCTTTCTCGTTATCTTCTTCTTCTTCTTCTTCTTCTTCATCTTCTTCTTCTTCTTCTTCTTCTTCTTCAGGTGTTTCTTCTTCATTTCTCCTTTCTCGTTATCGTCTTCTTCTTCTTCTTCTTCTTCTTCTTCTTCAGGTGTTTCTTCTTCATTTCTCCTTTCTCGTTATTGTCTTCTTCTTCTTCAGGTGTTTCTTCTTCATTTCTTCTTTCTCATTATCGTCTTATTCTTCTTCTTCATCTTCTTCTTCTTCTTCTTCTTCTTCTTCAGGTGTTTCTTCTTCATTTGTCCTTTCTCGTTATCGTCTTCTTCTTCTTCTTCTTCTTCTTCTTCTTCTTCTTCTTCTTCTTCTTCAGGTGTTTCTTCTTCATTTCTCCTTTCTCGTTATCGTCTTCTTCTTCTTCTTCTTCTTCTTCTTCAGGTGTTTCTTCTTCATTTCTCCTTTCTCGTTATTGTCTTCTTCTTCTTCTTCAGGTGTTTCTTCTTCATTTCTTCTTTCTCATTATCGTCTTATTCTTCTTCTTCATCTTCTTCTTCTTCTTCTTCTTCTTCAGGTGTTTCTTCTTCATTTCTCCTTTCTCGTTATCGTCTTCTTCTTCTTCTTCTTCTTCTTCTTCTTCTTCTTCTTCTTCTTCTTCTTCTTCAGGTGTTTCTTCTTCATTTCTCCTTTCTCGTTATCGTCTTCTTCTTCTTCTTCTTCTTCTTCTTCTTCTTCTTCTTCTTCTTCTTCTTCTTCTTCTTCTTCTTCTTCAGGTGTTTCTTCTTCATTTCTCCTTTCTCGTCTTCTTCTTCTTCTTCTTCTTCTTCTTCTTCTTCTTCTTCTTCTTCTTCTTCTTCTTCTTCTTCTTCTTCTTCTTCTTCTTCTTCTTCTTCTTCTTCTTCTTCAGGTGTTTCTTCTTCATTTCTCCTTTCTCGTTATCGTCTTCTTCTTCTCCTTCTTCAGGTGTTTCTTCTTCATTTCTCCTTTCTCGTTATCGTCTTCTTCTTCTTCTTCAGGTGTTTCTTCATTTCTTCTTTCTCGATATCGTCTTCTTCTTCTTCTTCTTCTTCTTCTTCTTCTTCTTCTTCTTCTTCTTCTTCTTCTTCTTCTTCAGGTGTTTCTTCTTCATTTCTCCTTTCTCGTTATCGTCTTCTTCTTCTTCTTCTTCAGGTGTTTCTTCTTCATTTCTCCTTTCTCGTTATCGTCTTCTTCTTCTCCTTCTTCTTCTTCTTCAGGTGTTTCTTCTTCATTTCTCCTTTCTCGTTATCGTCTTCTTCTTCTTCTTCTTCTTCTTCTTCTTCTTCTTCTTCAGGTGTTTCTTCTTCATTTCTCCTTTCTCGTTATCGTCTTCTTCTTCTTCTTCTTCTTCTTCTTCTTCTTCTTCTTCTTCTTCTTCTTCTTCTTCTTCAGGTGTTTCTTCTTCATTTCTCCTTTCTCGTTATCGTCTTCTTCTTCTTCTTCTTCTTCTTCTTCTTCTTCTTCTTCTTCTTCTTCTTCTTCTTCTTCTTCTTCTTCTTCAGGTGTTTCTTCTTCATTTCTCCTTTCTCGTTATCGTCTTCTTCTTCTTCTTCTTCTTCTTCTTCTTCTTCTTCTTCTTCTTCTTCTTCTTCTTCTTCTTCAGGTGTTTCTTCTTCATTTCTCCTTTCTCGTTATCGTCTTCTTCTTCTTCTCCTTCTTCTTCTTCTTCTTCTTCTTCTTCTTCTTCTTCAGGTGTTTCTTCTTCATTTCTACTTTCTCGTTATCGTCTTCTTCTTCTTCTTCTTCTTCTTCTTCTTCTTCTCCTTCTTCTTCAGGTGTTTCTTCTTCATTTCTCCTTTCTCGTTATCTTCTTCTTCTTCTTCTTCTTCTTCTTCTTCTTCTTCTTCTTCTTCTTCTTCTTCTTCTTCTTCTTCTTCTTCAGGTGTTTCTTCTTCATTTCTCCTTTCTCGTTATCGTCTTCTTCTTCTTCTTCTTCTTCTTCTTCAGGTGTTTCTTCTTCATTTCTCCTTTCTCGTTATCGTCTTCTTCTTCTTCTTCTTCTTCTTCTTCAGGTGTTTCTTCTTCATTTCTCCTTTCTCGTTATCGTCTTCTTCTTCTTCTTCAGGTGTTTCTTCATTTCTTCTTTCTCGATATCGTCTTCTTCTTCTTCTTCTTCTTCTTCTTCTTCTTCTTCTTCTTCTTCTTCTTCTTCTTCAGGTGTTTCTTCTTCATTTCTCCTTTCTCGTTATCGTCTTCTTCTTCTTCTTCTTCAGGTGTTTCTTCTTCATTTCTCCTTTCTCGTTATCGTCTTCTTCTTCTCCTTCTTCTTCTTCTTCAGGTGTTTCTTCTTCATTTCTCCTTTCTCGTTATCGTCTTCTTCTTCTTCTTCTTCTTCTTCTTCTTCTTCTTCTTCAGGTGTTTCTTCTTCATTTCTCCTTTCTCGTTATCGTCTTCTTCTTCTTCTTCTTCTTCTTCTTCTTCTTCTTCTTCTTCTTCTTCTTCTTCTTCTTCTTCTTCTTCAGGTGTTTCTTCTTCATTTCTCCTTTCTCGTTATCGTCTTCTTCTTCTTCTTCTTCTTCTTCTTCTTCTTCTTCTTCTTCTTCTTCTTCTTCTTCTTCTTCTTCAGGTGTTTCTTCTTCATTTCTCCTTTCTCGTTATCGTCTTCTTCTTCTTCTTCTTCTTCTTCTTCTTCTTCTTCTTCTTCTTCTTCTTCAGGTGTTTCTTCTTCATTTCTCCTTTCTCGTTATCGTCTTCTTCTTCTTCTCCTTCTTCTTCTTCTTCTTCTTCTTCTTCTTCTTCTTCAGGTGTTTCTTCTTCATTTCTACTTTCTCGTTATCGTCTTCTTCTTCTTCTTCTTCTTCTTCTTCTTCTTCTTCTTCTCCTTCTTCTTCAGGTGTTTCTTCTTCATTTCTCCTTTCTCGTTATCTTCTTCTTCTTCTT
>JBAGBL010000038.1:590000-592500 GCA_036873955.1 Mergus octosetaceus
ATCGTTTTATTCTTCTTCTTCTTCTTCTTCTTCTTCACCTTCTTCTTCTTCAGGTGTTTCTTCTTCATTTCTCCTTTCTCGTTATCGTCTTCTTCTTCTTCTTCTTCTTCTTCTTCTTCTTCTTCTTCTTCTTCTTCTTCAGGTGTTTCTTCTTCATTTCTCCTTTCTCGTTATCGTCTTCTTCTTCTTCTTCTTCTTCAGGTGTTCCTTCTTCATTTCTCCTTTCTCGTTATCGTCTTCTTCTTCTTCTTCTTCTTCTTCTTCTTCTTCTTCTTCTTCTTCTTCTTCTTCTTCTTCAGGTGTTTCTTCTTCATTTCTCCTTTCTCGTTATCGTCTTCTTCTTCTTCTTCAGGTGTTTCTTCATTTCTTCTTTCTCGATATCGTCTTCTTCTTCTTCTTCTTCTTCTTCTTCTTCTTCTTCTTCTTCTTCTTCTTCTTCTTCTTCTTCAGGTGTTTCTTCTTCATTTCTCCTTTCTCGTTATCGTCTTCTTCTTCTTCTTCTTCAGGTGTTTCTTCTTCATTTCTCCTTTCTCGTTATCGTCTTCTTCTTCTCCTTCTTCTTCTTCTTCAGGTGTTTCTTCTTCATTTCTCCTTTCTCGTTATCGTCTTCTTCTTCTTCTTCTTCTTCTTCTTCTTCTTCAGGTGTTTCTTCTTCATTTTTCCTTTCTCGTTATCTTCTTCTTCTTCTTCTTCTTCTTCTTCTTCTTCTTCTTCTTCTTCTTCTTCAGGTGTTTCTTCTTCATTTCTCCTTTCTCGTTATCGTCATCTTCTTCTTCTTAATCTTCAGCTGTTTCTTCTTCAGTTCTCCTTTCTCGTTATCGTCGTCTTCATCTTCTTCTTCTTCTTCTGGTGTTTCTTCTTCATTTCTCCTTTCTCGTTATCGTCTTCTTCTTCTCCTTCTTCTTCTTCCTCAGGTGTTTCTTCTTCATTTATCCTTTCTCGTTATCGTCTTCTTCTTCTTCTTCTTCTTCTTCATCTTCTTCTTCTTCTTCTTCTTCTTCTTCTTCTCCTTCTTCTTCAGGTGTTTCTTTTTCATTTCTCCTTTCTCGTTATCTTCTTCTTCTTCTTCTTCTTCTTCATCTTCTGCTTCTTCTTCTTCTTCTTCTTCATCTTCTTCTTCTTCTTCTTCAGGTGTTTCTTCTTCATTTCTCCTTTCTCGTTATCGTCTTCTTCTTCTTCTTCTTCTTCTTCTTCTTCTTCTTCTTCTTCTTCTTCTTCTTCTTCAGGTGTTTCTTCTTCATTTCTCCTTTCTCGTTATCGTCTTCTTCTTCTTCTTCTTCTTCTTCTTCTTCAGGTGTTTCTTCTTCATTTCTCCTTTCTCGTTATCGTCTTCTTCTTCTTCTTCAGGTGTTTCTTCATTTCTTCTTTCTCGATATCGTCTTCTTCTTCTTCTTCTTCTTCTTCTTCTTCTTCTTCTTCTTCTTCTTCTTCTTCTTCTTCTTCTTCTTCTTCTTCGTCTTCTTCTTCAGGTGTTTCTTCTTCATTTCTCCTTTCTCGTTATCGTCTTCTTCTTCTTCTTCTTCAGGTGTTTCTTCTTCATTTCTCCTTTCTCGTTATCGTCTTCTTCTTCTCCTTCTTCTACTTTTTCAGGTGTTTCTTCTTCATTTCTCCTTTCTCGTTATCGTCTTCTTCTTCTTCTTCTTCTTCTTCTTCTTCTTCAGGTGTTTCTTCTTCATTTTTCCTTTCTCGTTATCTTCTTCTTCTTCTTCTTCTTCTTCTTCTTCTTCTTCTTCTTCTCCTTCTTCTTCAGGTGTTTCTTTTTCATTTCTCCTTTCTCGTTATCTTCTTCTTCTTCTTCTTCTTCTTCATCTTCTGCTTCTTCTTCTTCTTCTTCTTCATCTTCTTCTTCTTCTTCTTCAGGTGTTTCTTCTTCATTTCTCCTTTCTCGTTATCGTCTTCTTCTTCTTCTTCTTCTTCTTCTTCAGGTGTTTCTTCTTCATTTCTCCTTTCTCGTTATTGTCTTCTTCTTCTTCTTCAGGTTTCTTCTTCATTTCTTCTTTCTCATTATCGTCTTCTTCTTCTTCTTCATCTTCTTCTTCTTCTTCTTCTTCTTCTTCAGGTGTTTCTTCTTCATTTCTCCTTTCTCGTTATCGTCTTCTTCTTCTTCTTCTTCTTCTTCTTCTTCTTCTTCTTCAGGTGTTTCTTCTTCATTTCTCCTTTCTCGTTATCGTCTTCTTTCTTCTTCTATTTCTTCTTCTTCACCTTCTTCTTCTTCAGGTGTTTCTTCTTCATTTCTCCTTTCTTGTTATCGTCTTCTTCTTCTTCTTCTTCTTCTTCTTCTTCTTCTTCTTCTTCTTCTTCTTCTTCAGGTGTTTCTTCTTCATTTCTCCTTTCTAGTTATCGTCTTCTTCTTCTTCTTCTTCTTCTTCTTCTTCTTCTTGTTCTTCTTCTTCTTCTTCTTCTTCTTCTGGTGTTTCTTCTTCATTTCTCCTTTCTCGTTATCGTCTTCTTCTTCTTCTTCTTCTTCTTCTTCTTCTTCTTCTTCTTCTTCTTCTTCAGG
>JBAGBL010000038.1:642500-645000 GCA_036873955.1 Mergus octosetaceus
TTCTCCTTTCTCGTTATCGTCTTTTCTTCTTCTTCTTCTTCTTCTTCTTCTTCTTCTTCTTCTTCTTCTTCTTCTTCTTCTTCTTCTTCTTCACCTTCTTCTTCTTCAGGTGTTTCTTCTTCATTTCTCCTTTCTCGTTATCGTCTTCTTCTTCTTCTTCTTCTTCTTCTTCTTCTTCAGGTGTTTCTTCTTCATTTCTCCTTTCTCGTTATTGTCTTCTTCTTCTTCTTCAGGTGTTTCTTCTTCATTTCTTCTTTCTCATTATCGTCTTATTCTTCTTCTTCATCTTCTTCTTCTTCTTCTTCTTCTTCTTCAGGTGTTTCTTCTTCATTTCTCCTTTCTCGTTATCGTCTTCTTCTTCTTCTTCTTCTTCTTCTTCAGGTGTTTCTTCTTCATTTCTCCTTTCTCGTTATCGTCTTCTTCTTCTTCTTCTTCTTCAGGTGTTTCTTCTTCATTTCTCCTTTCTCGTTATCGTTTTCTTCTTCTTCTTCTTCTTCTTCTTCAGGTGTTTCTTCTTCATTTCTTCTTTCTCATTATCGTCTTATTCTTCTTCTTCATCTTCTTCTTCTTCTTCTTCTTCTTCTTCAGGTGTTTCTTCTTCATTTGTCCTTTCTCGTTATCGTCTTCTTCTTCTTCTTCTTCTTCTTCTTCAGGTGTTTCTTCTTCATTTCTCCTTTCTCGTTATCGTCTTCTTCTTCTTCTTCTTCTTCTTCTTCTTCTTCTTCTTCTTCTTCTTCTTCTTCTTCTTCTTCTTCTTCACCTTCTTCTTCTTCAGGTGTTTCTTCTTCATTTCTCCTTTCTCGTTATCGTCTTCTTCTTCTCCTTCTTCTTCTTCTTCAGGTGTTTCTTCTTCATTTCTCCTTTCTCGTTATCGTCTTCTTCTTCTTCTTCTTCTTCTTCTTCTTCTTCAGGTGTTTCTTCTTCATTTTTCCTTTCTCGTTATCTTCTTCTTCTTCTTCTTCTTCTTCTTCTTCTTCTTCTTCTTCTTCTTCTTCTTCTTCTTCTTCTTCTTCAGGTGTTTCTTTTTCATTTCTCCTTTCTCGTTATCGTCATCTTCTTCTTCTTCTTCTTCAGCTGTTTCTTCTTCAGTTCTCCTTTCTCGTCTTCTTCTTCTTCTTCTTCTTCTTCTTCTTCTTCTTCTTCTTCTTCTTCTTCTTCTTCTTCTTCAGGTGTTTCTTCTTCATTTCTCCTTTCTCGTTATCGTCTTCTTCTTCTTCTTCTTCTTCAGGTGTTCCTTCTTCATTTCTCCTTTCTCGTTATCGTCTTCTTCTTCTTCTTCTTCTTCTTCTTCTTCTTCTTCTTCTTCTTCTTCTTCTAGTTCTTCTTCTTCTTCTTCTTCAGGTGTTTCTTCTTCATTTCTCCTTTCTCGTTATCGTCTTCTTCTTCTTCTTCTTCTTCTTCTTCAGGTGTTTCTTCTTCATTTCTACTTTCTCGTTATCGTCTTCTTCTTCTTCTTCTTCTTCTTCTTCTTCTTCTTCAGGTGTTTCTTCATTTCTTCTTTCTCGATATCGTCTTCTTCTTCTTCTTCTTCTTCTTCTTCTTCTTCTTCTTCTTCTTCTTCTTCTTCTTCTTCTTCTTCTTCAGGTGTTTCTTCTTCATTTCTCCTTTCTCGTTATCGTCTTCTTCTTCTTCTTCTTCAGGTGTTTCTTCTTCATTTCTCCTTTCTCGTTATCGTCTTCTTCTTCTCCTTCTTCTTCTTCTTCAGGTGTTTCTTCTTCATTTCTCCTTTCTCGTTATCGTCTTCTTCTTCTTCTTCTTCTTCTTCAGGTGTTTCTTCTTCATTTTTCCTTTCTCGTTATCTTCTTCTTCTTCTTCTTCTTCTTCTTCTTCTTCTTCTTCTTCAGGTGTTTCTTCTTCATTTCTCCTTTCTCGTTATCGTCATCTTCTTCTTCTTAATCTTCAGCTGTTTCTTCTTCAGTTCTCCTTTCTCGTTATCGTCGTCTTCATCTTCTTCTTCTTCTTCTGGTGTTTTTTCTTCATTTCTCCTTTCTCGTTATCGTCTTCTTCTTCTCCTTCTTTTTCTTCCTCAGGTGTTTCTTCTTCATTTCTCCTTTCTCGTTATCGTCTTCTTCTTCTTCTTCTTCTTCTTCATCTTCTTCTTCTTCTTCTTCTTCTTCTTCTTCTTCTCCTTCTTCTTCAGGTGATTCTTTTTCATTTCTCCTTTCTCGTTATCTTCTTCTTCTTCTTCTTCTTCTTCATCTTCTGCTTCTTCTTCTTCTTCTTCATCTTCTTCTTCTTCTTCTTCTTCTTCTTCAGGTGTTTCTTCTTCATTTCTCCTTTCTCGTTATCGTCTTCTTCTTCTTCTTCTTCTTCTTCTTCAGGTGTTTCTTCTTCATTTCTCCTTTCTCGTTATTGTCTTCTTCTTCTTCTTCAGGTGTTTCTTCTTCATTTCTTCTTTCTCATTTTCGTCTTCTTCTTCTTCTTCATCTTCTTTTTCTTCTTCTTCTTAATCAGGTGTTTCTTCTTCATTTCTCCTTTCTCGTTATCGTCTTCTTCTTTT
>JBAGBL010000038.1:652500-657500 GCA_036873955.1 Mergus octosetaceus
CTTCTTCTTCTTCTTCTTCTTCTTCTTCTTCTTCAGGTGTTTCTTCTTCATTTCTCCTTTCTCGTTATTGTCTTCTTCTTCTTCTTCAGGTGTTTCTTCTTCATTTCTTCTTTCTCATTATCGTCTTATTCTTCTTCTTCATCTTCTTCTTCTTCTTCTTCTTCTTCTTCTTCTTCAGGTGTTTCTTCTTCATTTCTCCTTTCTCGTTATCGTCTTCTTCTTCTTCTTCTTCTTCTTCTTCAGGTGTTTCTTCTTCATTTCTCCTTTCTCGTTATCGTCTTCTTCTTCTTCTTCTTCTTCAGGTGTTTCTTCTTCATTTCTCATTTCTCGTTATCGTTTTCTTCTTCTTCTTCTTCTTCTTCTTCAGGTGTTTCTTCTTCATTTCTTCTTTCTCATTATCGTCTTATTCTTCTTCTTCATCTTCTTCTTCTTCTTCTTCTTCTTCTTCAGGTGTTTCTTCTTCATTTGTCCTTTCTCGTTATCGTCTTCTTCTTCTTCTTCTTCTTCTTCTTCAGGTGTTTCTTCTTCATTTCTCCTTTCTCGTTATCGTCTTTTCTTCTTCTTCTTCTTCTTCTTCTTCTTCTTCTTCTTCTTCTTCTTCTTCTTCTTCTTCTTCTTCTTCACCTTCTTCTTCTTCAGGTGTTTCTTCTTCATTTCTCCTTTCTCGTTATCGTCTTCTTCTTCTTCTTCTTCTTCTTCTTCTTCTTCAGGTGTTTCTTCTTCATTTCTCCTTTCTCGTTATTGTCTTCTTCTTCTTCTTCAGGTGTTTCTTCTTCATTTCTTCTTTCTCATTATCGTCTTATTCTTCTTCTTCATCTTCTTCTTCTTCTTCTTCTTCTTCTTCAGGTGTTTCTTCTTCATTTCTCCTTTCTCGTTATCGTCTTCTTCTTCTTCTTCTTCTTCTTCTTCAGGTGTTTCTTCTTCATTTCTCCTTTCTCGTTATCGTCTTCTTCTTCTTCTTCTTCTTCAGGTGTTTCTTCTTCATTTCTCCTTTCTCGTTATCGTTTTCTTCTTCTTCTTCTTCTTCTTCTTCAGGTGTTTCTTCTTCATTTCTTCTTTCTCATTATCGTCTTATTCTTCTTCTTCATCTTCTTCTTCTTCTTCTTCTTCTTCTTCAGGTGTTTCTTCTTCATTTGTCCTTTCTCGTTATCGTCTTCTTCTTCTTCTTCTTCTTCTTCTTCAGGTGTTTCTTCTTCATTTCTCCTTTCTCGTTATCGTCTTCTTCTTCTTCTTCTTCTTCTTCTTCTTCTTCTTCTTCTTCTTCTTCTTCTTCTTCTTCTTCTTCTTCACCTTCTTCTTCTTCAGGTGTTTCTTCTTCATTTCTCCTTTCTCGTTATCGTCTTCTTCTTCTCCTTCTTCTTCTTCTTCAGGTGTTTCTTCTTCATTTCTCCTTTCTCGTTATCGTCTTCTTCTTCTTCTTCTTCTTCTTCTTCTTCTTCAGGTGTTTCTTCTTCATTTTTCCTTTCTCGTTATCTTCTTCTTCTTCTTCTTCTTCTTCTTCTTCTTCTTCTTCTTCTTCTTCTTCTTCTTCTTCTTCAGGTGTTTCTTTTTCATTTCTCCTTTCTCGTTATCGTCATCTTCTTCTTCTTCTTCTTCAGCTGTTTCTTCTTCAGTTCTCCTTTCTCGTCTTCTTCTTCTTCTTCTTCTTCTTCTTCTTCTTCTTCTTCTTCTTCTTCTTCTTCTTCTTCTTCTTCAGGTGTTTCTTCTTCATTTCTCCTTTCTCGTTATCGTCTTCTTCTTCTTCTTCTTCTTCAGGTGTTCCTTCTTCATTTCTCCTTTCTCGTTATCGTCTTCTTCTTCTTCTTCTTCTTCTTCTTCTTCTTCTTCTTCTTCTTCTTCTTCTAGTTCTTCTTCTTCTTCTTCTTCAGGTGTTTCTTCTTCATTTCTCCTTTCTCGTTATCGTCTTCTTCTTCTTCTTCTTCTTCTTCTTCAGGTGTTTCTTCTTCATTTCTACTTTCTCGTTATCGTCTTCTTCTTCTTCTTCTTCTTCTTCTTCTTCTTCTTCAGGTGTTTCTTCATTTCTTCTTTCTCGATATCGTCTTCTTCTTCTTCTTCTTCTTCTTCTTCTTCTTCTTCTTCTTCTTCTTCTTCTTCTTCTTCTTCTTCTTCAGGTGTTTCTTCTTCATTTCTCCTTTCTCGTTATCGTCTTCTTCTTCTTCTTCTTCAGGTGTTTCTTCTTCATTTCTCCTTTCTCGTTATCGTCTTCTTCTTCTCCTTCTTCTTCTTCTTCAGGTGTTTCTTCTTCATTTCTCCTTTCTCGTTATCGTCTTCTTCTTCTTCTTCTTCTTCTTCAGGTGTTTCTTCTTCATTTTTCCTTTCTCGTTATCTTCTTCTTCTTCTTCTTCTTCTTCTTCTTCTTCTTCTTCTTCAGGTGTTTCTTCTTCATTTCTCCTTTCTCGTTATCGTCATCTTCTTCTTCTTAATCTTCAGCTGTTTCTTCTTCAGTTCTCCTTTCTCGTTATCGTCGTCTTCATCTTCTTCTTCTTCTTCTGGTGTTTTTTCTTCATTTCTCCTTTCTCGTTATCGTCTTCTTCTTCTCCTTCTTTTTCTTCCTCAGGTGTTTCTTCTTCATTTCTCCTTTCTCGTTATCGTCTTCTTCTTCTTCTTCTTCTTCTTCATCTTCTTCTTCTTCTTCTTCTTCTTCTTCTTCTTCTCCTTCTTCTTCAGGTGATTCTTTTTCATTTCTCCTTTCTCGTTATCTTCTTCTTCTTCTTCTTCTTCTTCATCTTCTGCTTCTTCTTCTTCTTCTTCATCTTCTTCTTCTTCTTCTTCTTCTTCTTCAGGTGTTTCTTCTTCATTTCTCCTTTCTCGTTATCGTCTTCTTCTTCTTCTTCTTCTTCTTCTTCAGGTGTTTCTTCTTCATTTCTCCTTTCTCGTTATTGTCTTCTTCTTCTTCTTCAGGTGTTTCTTCTTCATTTCTTCTTTCTCATTTTCGTCTTCTTCTTCTTCTTCATCTTCTTTTTCTTCTTCTTCTTAATCAGGTGTTTCTTCTTCATTTCTCCTTTCTCGTTATCGTCTTCTTCTTTTTCTTCTTCTTCTTCTTCTTCTTCTTCTTCTTCTTCTTCTTCTTCTTCTTCTTCAGGTGTTTCTTCTTCATTTCTCCTTTCTCGTTATCGTCTTCTTCTTCTTCTTCTTCTTCTTTTTCTTCTTCTTCTTCTTCTTCTTCTTCAGGTGTTTCTTCTTCATTTCTACTTTCTCGTTATCGTCTTCTTCTTCTTCTTCTTCTTCTTCTTCTTCTTCTTCTTCTTCTTCTTCTTCTTCAGGTGTTTCTTCTTCATTTCTCCTTTCTCGTTATCGTCTTCTTCTTCTTCTTCTTCTTCTTCTTCTTCTTCAGGTGTTTCTTCTTCATTTCTCCTTTCTCGTTATCGTCTTCTTCTTCTTCTTCTTCTTCTTCTTCTTCTTCTTCTTCTTCTTCTTCTTCTTCTTCTTCTTCTTCATCAGGTGTTTCTTCTTCATTTCTCCTTTCTCGTTATCGTCTTCTTCTTCTTCTTCTTCTTCTTCTTCTTCTTCACCTTCTTCTTCTTCAGGTGTTTCTTCTTCATTTCTCCTTTCTCGTTATCGTCTTCTTCTTCTTCTTCTTCTTCTTCTTCTTCTTCTTCTTCTTCTTCTTCTTCTTCTTCTTCTTCTTCTTCTTCTTCTTCAGGTGTTTCTTCTTCATTTCTCCTTTCTTTTTATCGTCTTCTTCTTCTTCTTCTTCTTCTTCTTCTTCTTCTTCTTCTTCTTCAGGTGTTTCTTCTTCATTTCTCCTTTCTCGTTATCGTCTTCTTCTTCTTCTTCTTCTTCTTCTTCTTCTTCTTCTTCTTCTTCTTCTTCTTCTTCTTCTTCAGGTGTTTCTTCTTCATTTCTCCTTTCTCGTTATCGTCTTCTTCTTCTTCTTCTTCTTCTTCTTCTTCTTCTTCTTCTTCAGGTGTTTCTTCTTCATTTCTCCTTTCTCGTTATCGTCTTCTTCTTCTTCTTCTTCTTCAGGTGTTCCTTCTTCATTTCTCCTTTCTCGTTATCGTCTTCTTCTTCTTCTTCTTCTTCTTCTTCTTCTTCTTCTTCTTCTTCTTCTTCTTCTTCTTCTTCAGGTGTTTCTTCTTCATTTCTCCTTTCTCGTTATCATCTTCTTCTTCTTCTTCTTCTTCAGGTGTTTCTTCTTCATTTCTCCTTTCTCGTTATCGTCTTCTTCTTCTTCTTCAGGTGTTTCTTCATTTCTTCTTTCTCGATATCGCCTTCTTCTTCTTCTTCTTCTTCTTCTTCTTCTTCTTCTTCTTCTTCTTCAGGTGTTTCTTCTTCAGTTCTCCTTTCTCGTTATCGTCTTATTCTTCTTCTTCATCTTCTTCTTCTTCTTCTTCTTCTTCTTCTTCTTCAGGTGTTTCTTCTTCATTTCTCCTTTCTCGTTATCGTCTTCTTCTTCTTCTTCTTCTTCTTCTTCTTCAGGTGTTTCTTCTTCATTTCTCCTTTCTCGTTATCGTCTTCTTCTTCTTCTTCTTCTTCAGGTGTTTCTTCTTCATTTCTCCTTTCTCGTTATCGTTTTCTTCTTCTTCTTCTTCTTCTTCTTCAGGTGTTTCTTCTTCATTTCTTCTTTCTCATTATCGTCTTCTTCTTCTTGTTCTTCTTCTTCTTCTTCTTCTTCTTCTTCTTCTGGTGTTTCTTCTTCATTTCTCCTTTCTCGTTATCGTCTTCTTCTTCTTCTTCTTCTTCTTCTTCAGGTGTTTCTTCTTCATTTCTCCTTTCTCGTTATCGTCTTTTCTTCTTCTTCTTCTTCTTCTTCTTCTTCTTCTTCTTCTTCTTCTTCTTCTTCTTCTTCACCTTCTTCTTCTTCAGGTGTTTCTTCTTCATTTCTCCTTTCTCGTTATCGTCTTCTTCTTCTTCTTCTTCTTCTTCTTCTTCTTCTTCTTCAGGTGTTTCTTCTTCATTTCTCCTTTCTCGTTATTGTCTTCTTCTTCTTCTTCAGGTGTTTCTTCTTCATTTCTTCTTTCTCATTATCGTCTTATTCTTCTTCTTCATCTTCTTCTTCT
>JBAGBL010000038.1:897500-898799 GCA_036873955.1 Mergus octosetaceus
CTTCTTCCTTCTTCTTCTTCAGGTGTTCTTCTTCTTCCTTTCTCTTCTCGTTATCGTCTCTCTTCTTCCTTCTTCTTCTTCAGGTGTTTCTTCTTCATTTCTCCTTTCTCGTTATCGTCTTCTTCTTCTTCTTCACCTTCTTCTTCTTCAGGTGTTTCTTCTTCATTTCTCCTTTCTCGTTATCGTCTTCTTCTTCTTCTTCTTCTTCTTCTTCTTCTTCTTCTTCTTCAGGTGTTTCTTCTTCATTTCTCCTTTCTTGTTATCGTCTTCTTCTTCTTCTTCTTCTTCTTCTTCTTGTCTTCTTCAGGTGTTTCTTCTTCATTTCTCCTTTCTCGTTATCGTCTCTTCTTCTCTTCTTCTTCGTCTTCTTCTTCTTCTTCTTCTTCTTCTTCTTCTTCTTCTTCTTCTTCAGGTGTTTCTTCTTCATTTCTCCTTTCTCGTTATCGTCTTCTTCTTCTTCTTCTTCTTCTTCTTCTTCTTCTTCTTCTTCTTCTTCTTCTTCTTCTTATTCTTCTTCTTCTTCAGGTGTTTCTTCTTCATTTCTCCTTTCTCGTTATCGTCTTCTTCTTCTTCTTCTTCTTCTTCTTCAGGTGTTTCTTCTTCATTTCTCCTTTCTCGTTATCGTGCTTCTTCTTCTTCTTCTCTTCGTTCTTCTTCTTCTTCTTCTTCTTCTTCTTCTTCTTCAGGTGTTTCTTCTTCATTTCTCCTTTCTCGTTATCGTCTTCTTCTTCTTCTTCTTCTCTTCTTCAGTGTTCTTCTTCATTTCTCCTTTCTCGTTATCGTCTCTTTCTCTTTTCTTCTTCTTCTTCTTCTTCTTCTTCTTCTTCAGGTGTTTCTTCTTCATTTCTCCTTTCTCGTTATCGTCTTCTTCTTCTTCTTCTTCTTCTTCTTCAGGTGTTTTCTTCTTCATTTCTCCTTTCTCGTTATCGTCTTCTTCTTCTTCTTCTTCTTCTTCTTCTTCTTCTTCTTCTTCTTCAGGTGTTTCTTCTTCATTTCTCCTTTCTCGTTATCGTCTTCTTCTTCTTCTTCTTCTTCTTCAGGTGTTTCTTCTTCATTTCTCCTTTCTCGTTATCGTCTTCTTCTTCTTCTCCTTCGTCTTCTTCAGGTGTTTCTTCTTCATTTCTCCTTTCTCGTTATCGTCTTCTTCTTCTTCACCTTCTTCTTCTTCAGGTGTTTCTTCTTCATTTCTCCTTTCTCGTTATCGTCTTCTTCTTCTTCTTCTTCTTCTTCTTCTTCTTCTTCTTCTTCTTCTTCTTCTTCTTCTTCTTCAGGTGTTTCTTCTTCATTTCTCCTTTCTCA